>JACBFG010000013.1:1942939-1959375 GCA_013435955.1 Diaporthe sp. HANT25 | reverse complement strand
TTGAGGGGGGGGGGGGGTGGTTGTGCGGCAGTGGGTGCCGGTCCTCAATGCAGAAGCCGCTGGCAAGTGCCGGGCTCGCCCCAGACAGCTGTGCCTGTGGTGCTCAGGAGAGACCCTACCAGGCGTCCCGCAAGCTGGAAATCAGTGTGTATCTGAAGGGAAGTACCAAGGCCCCAAGACTGCTCGCAAGACTTCTCAGAGATCTGCTGGCTGTCATTGCCGTCTGCCATCCACACGCACACAGTTACTGCGCGTTGACGTGGTCTTTTAGGCCGAACGTGGCTTCACCGGGATTAGAAGCTCTCGAGCTTCTTGTTCCATTCTCATCATCTCGTGGAGAGGAGATCCCCGCCGGACAGTTGACAAGAGTGATCAGTTGGCTGCTCATAGCTGAAGCTGGAAGTGATGATTGTCTTCTTCCTGCCGCGTGTGTTCTCAGTGGGCTGCGGACTTGGTAAATCAATGCATACCATCTGTGCAGGTCTACTTGGATTCGGATTATGGCACAGAGCATCATTCGAATCCAACCTTCCGCAGGTGTGTGTTGACTTAGTGACCGTTGGTGACAGGAGTAAGCGAGCAGATTTGCGGTGCCGAAGCGAGAGTCGCAGAGGACGCTTAGATTTCGAAACTGGTGTTCAAGAAGTGGGAGTCATTACAGTTCGATGATACTGACCCCTGATACGCCGTCATTCGTTGTAAGATGCACCCCCGCGGATTTCCACGTTGGCAATGATGGTCTGCAGGACACAGTAGATCTCAGAATTGTTCTGCGGTGCAAGTTGTGAGCACATTCGATTTCCCTGCACTCACACAATGGTCTGTCTGTGTTCATACATGGTCAACTTCAAGGAGCTGGAGAGGCTCCGTACCATGTCAGATAAGGCAATGCCAGCCTCTCAGCAATTGCTGGCTTTTCAAGAAGAGAGGGGGAGAGAGGGATGTTTTGCAAGTCAGACTGTTGTGTTTCATAGTGTTACCGCATTGAATAACTTCCATAAACTTTCTCTTCTGTCACCTCGTTGCCTTTGATCTAACGGACCACGGAAGCTATTAGTGTCCTCGTCTCTGAGGGCCAGTCCAGTTCCGAAATGGAAAATACTTTCCCAGTCTGGAAGGCATAAGATACGACTTTAAGAATATTACATTGTCTCTCTTCATGTTCGGCTTGTGGCTACTCTCCGACGCGTGGTTTCTCCGCCACCCGCATGCTGGAAACGTAGATGTCACCAACTTGTATGCAAATGGTGTCACGGGAAGCAACTTGGTGTACTTGGCACCTGTACAGACATCATTCGTACGTACGTCCACTTGTGTATACGGCCTGTCCAGCACCCATGCAAGCATGGCGAGGCATTGCTGGACATCTAGAACGAGTGCGCGGCATGCTCACATGACACTACTGATGCGAGCATGGGCTGAGCGAGCACACCAACCATGGAAACCAACCATAGCCTAGTGACACGTATAATTTCAGCCGAACGGGTCCTCAACGGCTACTGGACACCCAAAAGTACGGGCGGACATTAGATGCCGCTGGACCAAGCCGTCAGCGCCTGGCCAGCCTCGCCCCAAACCCGCACAGGAAACCACCGGAGATGGAGGTGGCGAGAACGAGTCGTTCGGCCTGGGTACGGCGGTGGCAGTCGGAATGGAGACAAACCATCTCCCGGCGCGCCAAGATGAGAGAAACTACGACGCCTTTGTCGATCATCGGACGGCAATCCCGGAGTCAGGTGTGTGGGTGCTTGGCTCCCTCCCGGGCTTGCGGAGGGATCAAGAGCATGTGTAACTGATTACTGATTTCGAAGGGGCATAGTTGTATTCATTTCCAGAGCAGGTGGATGATCTCCTGTTGTTGGAGTTTGCCACTCTGTTCCTCACATCAGGGGGGCGTGCGTATCTGCCGCAGTGGAAGCTTACTGGCGGCGATATCCCGGCAATGCATTGCCTAGCAGCCCTAGGCGAGATGGACCAGCCAACCTCGAGGCGCCCTGGGGCATTGTAGCACCCGACCGCGTTTACGAGCTTCGAAACCTCGTCTCTGGGTTTCAAGGGGCGCTCCTGGCGGTGGCCTATGGGCTCTTGGATACCGATGGCAAATAACGTGGGTTGCCTTGATAGGCCCCTAGACGCACGCGGGCGGGATCCCATCCGCCGGAGCGCACCAGTTCCTGGCCCGATACTACCAGCCCCTGCCTGCCAATGCCCTCTCAAGCTGCAAACTGTAAAGCAAAATAGGCTTTGCGATCCCTTCCTCATGAGGCTGCGATGGACAAAATCCAGGGTCCTGCTAGCATTGCCCGGGAACCAGTGGCAATGGACTTGCGCGTATGCCCCATTGAGCAGAGGAGGACTGCGAGGCTTGGGCTTCTTGTCACACCACTCTGTCACACACCTTTTCCCTCTAAGCGATGCGAATGGTCTTTGAAGCCCAACTTCACAGTTCCCGCTTCGTTTCTGCGTTTCTGCCCATTCCTAGCAGTCTGGCGGAATTGATCCACAGGTTGTTTCGAGCCGGCACACAACGCAATATGCCCAGCGGCCTGACGAAAAGCTTCCGACACATGACGTCAAAAGTGGGGCTTTCTGAGCGAATCCGTCCCTGGGATTGGCTATGACAGCTGGAGAGCTTCCCCAGAAAGGCAGGAAGGGACTGCTTCGCGCGTCCAGGGATTGTAGCTGAGGTGTTTTCCCCCCTTCTTTGGCTAATCTTTGAGCTGTAGCGACCTTTTCTGGCCGCGTACACCTGCCTCAATTGCGAATTGCACGCGGGCTCTGCCTCTGTCCCCTGTGAGCTCCATAGCAAGGGCCTGCTGGTCTTCAAAGACCCGGTCCAGACTCCAGAAGCCAGGCCTGCGGTCCTCGGCTGCCATTGAAACGGACGCGACCACGGCCGGCTAGCGCCCTAGGGCCAGCAACCTTGGAGAGCTCCATTCATAGGTGCCCGGTTACCAAAAGAGGAAGGACCCTGGGAAGAAGCTGCCTTGGCCTTGCAGGAACCGAATCAGTCTCGCTCCAGGTCAATGTCTTGAACCCTTCGATTAATGACGTCAGTCAGCAACCTCTTACATCAGTAGGCGCGATTTGTATTGGTCAAAGCTACTCCGAATTGGCTCACATGCCTGCCGATTACTGTCAGTCGTGCAGTACCTACGCGAGGTACCTTCGACCTGCATCCTTCTCTCACACACGCGGCAGTAAAATTAAATTATGCTGCTCTTTGACAGGTGGACGATTTCGACATGTCGACATCACTCGGCATCCGGAAGGACCTATTTATGGAAGGCAACCCACTGACTATCGATCCAGCGCTACCAGCGCGCGCCGCCAACCAGCCAGGCCGTCCTTTCATTACATAGTGCTAGCACGGTACCGCGTCAACGCCGATGTAGAATTACCAGCCAAGTGGGCCAGCTTGCAATGTTCAAGCCCGTCCTACATCCATACATACATACTGTACATACAATCAGCGGACGCAAAACGCAAGCTGGATCGGTGCGTCGCAACTGGATCGATTTGTGCCAAGATCTCAGGATTCTCGATGCCGGCAGCAACAGTCTCGCACGCGACGCCCAAACATCTGGAGGGCCATGGTAGTCACAATCCCTCGGAAGTGCAATCCTGTGTCTTTAAACTCGTGGGGTGTATCACGACAGTGGTGGCAGTCTCCCAACAGCCACAACACGGCACAGCTGCTTGGGTTCCCTGGCTGAGCAGCTGCTGTGGCACTTTGTCCGGTCTAGCCCCCCAACCCCATCGACGTCATCTCTCAGTCCCGCCCTCCTCCACCCGCGGCGATCGCTGCCCCGTACAGCACGGCACAGTACGGCCCAATCTTTCTCGGCAGCAATTGGCTACCACAGGACAAACGTGGAGAGCCCTGCGGCTGCTACCGAGCTCCAACGTATGCACAATTTGGTCACTGCCTTGGATGCTTGGGTGCCCGAGGAGCAGCATCCCTGTTGGGATCGTCGAAAGGGTCTTTTCACCTGCTCCTAGCGCCGAGGAGCCGCGCTTCAGGACTGACTGACTACCCAGCTGCCTTGGTACCGTGGTACCTAGACTCGACTGCGAGTCGCAACGAGACCCCTTCCGACGGCACAAACATGGTGCGCCTATCGGCATAATTTTCGTACCGAATCGCAAGGGGACGGCCTCTGGCTCTCTGGTCAGGGACCCTGTCGACCCTGTCGTCTCTAAGCGCACCGTGATCAGCGCCACCGCCATGTCAGCTTGTGCGCGCGATCCCTTCCTCTCAAACCTCTGGCCACCTCACGGCAGCACGCCCGGCGGAAGACCCACCGCCCACCGTGGACTCTGTTCCCCTTACCAAGGTGCAACACCCCATCAGGCCCATCCGACCTGCCGTCACGCCCCGTCAGGCGTCATGTTTGCATGCCGTCATGATGTTCATAAAAGTCTCAGGAACTGATGTCATGTCATGGGCGTAGCCTCTGATGCCTAGTCGTCGGCTTTTCTGTCTATGCACAGTATCAATCTCCAAGTCACGGCCCTCAAATGGCGCTCGCAGGGTTTGGGCAGACGCTTTTCATCACAAGCTACCGATGTGTGGTAGTGGACAGCTACCAAACCAGAGTACCCGTTGCTAGGGTAGCGTCGCCGTGACCTCCAGATGGTTCGTCCGACTCGATAGGCCTGGGCAGGGCAGGTTGGCTGGGTGGGGGAGGTCGTAAAATCGCCACCCATCGTGCATCCCATCCCGCTGACGGGCTATCGTGCAGAGCGTTGCTCTGTCCTTGTAGGAACCGCCATTGAGCCCCAGTGTGGAGAAAGCTCCCACCTAGTACGCAGTCACGCAGTACATACCGAAAGGGGTCGCCGTTGCATGCCAGCAACCAGGGTTAAGGTCATCTCCAGGTGTGTCCAGATCCAGACAAATCCAAGCTCGGGACAAATCCTCCCTCCAGCCAGCTTGTCGCGCACCCGTTTTGCCGTGGATGAAGTGCATTGCTGATGGCGCCCTAGCACCGAGGCTAGATTCTGGCTGGGTGCTCTCTACCAGAGCTAGGTGGCGCCTCGGTCTCGACTGGGCGCGGTATCAAAGCACACTGGAGAACGCCTCAATGGATTTTACAGGGCAAACCCTCACGATCAGGACGGGCCGGTACCTTATTCTGCGCCCGGCCTGCCATCATTCCTTTTTCCCCTTATTTTCCTTTTCTCTCTTTTCTTTGGGGAATTTCCATGAGGAAGGGGAAGTCCCTGATAGAAAGCTCTGCCTCGGCACTTTTCGCGCAGGACGAATTCTACACAGCACGGGGTCCAGACGCTCCATCTTCCTTCCGCCACCTGGGTGGTAGCACCCGCGTGTGGGAAGACACCCAAAGTTGGGTGAGCCTAGAACAACTGTGGCTCAGCAATCTCTAGCTGCGACGTCCCTCAACAGGCTGTGGGTGGCAAAATTCTGATGATCAGGGGTGGTCCCCCGTCTCCCTGGCCCACGACACTGCCGTGTTGCCTCCCAGTAGCCCATCGAAAATCGACATTCCCATCTCATTTTACCATCTGTGTGGGATCGATGTTCTGGAGGCTGGGATGGTCCAGCTCCCTGTTGGCAGGTATCCTCCCCTCTGGCAGTGTCCTCTCCGCTACCAGCACCCCTCCCCCGGCGTTGCTGGATGGAGACCCCATTGTGCGTCTCCACGCCCCGTCAGGGCTTCTGCTTAAAAGGTCTCGAGCCAGGATGCTCCTGCCTATCCTCAAGTGGACAGGTGCTTGTCGAGACCCTTTCCTGTCTTTTTTTTTCGCCCCATCTCCACTGTCCCCGTCCCATGTCATGCCATGCGTCGGACACTTTGAAAAATTGATAGTCACTGAATTGCCCAAGACCGGACTGGATTGGACCTCACAGACAATTTGGCCACCTACCTAAACCACTACGGTACATATGTATATCGCTTGTCGTCATCCTTCGCTACCTCCTCCTCCCGTAGCTCGCCCAGCTCCCGCCCCAACGTCGTCTGGCCAGTCCCTTTCACACCACCGACAATTTTAAACAAAACCGTCCAGATCGTCACTGGATCATCATTGATGCGTACCTCACCCCTTTCATGCAACGATCAGCCTTTTCCGAGCTTGCTGATATAATTTTTGTCTTAACTATCTCTTAACCTTCATCCACCTTTGGCGTCGGCAGGTGAGTACGAGAAATAGAGCACTACGCAACGGCAAGCCCTAGGCCCCGGGTGTTCACCGTGTGTTGTGGCGAGACCTGCTCTGTGTTCTGTCGACCCGGAATCACCCCCGGACCACAGTGCCAGGCCACTTCCAGACCGTCCAGGGCCTAGCCATCACACGCCCACGAGCCCGCCGCCCGGTCGCATCCACGCCACTGTTTTCATAATCCGGTTCGACTGGGTGAAGCAGCTCACACTCACGGGGCACACCCACAGGACTGGGCCTTTCTCGTCTCTTTGGTATTGTGGAGAAGCAAAGGTACTCGACGAAGGTGCGTTCTCTCAGCCACACCTGCCGTCCTCCCCAGTCTCAGCTTTGTTTGCCCCTGCGCGTACAAGGCACCTGGCGGCTCCTCCTTCCCGGTACCCCTGCTACTGGGATATTGTTCAAAGTAGCATTGGCTCACCGTCTTAAAGGTCGGGCCTGTCACAGCGTACCCTCCCCGGGCACCAGGCCACGAGTCTCTGCACTACGACAGGGCTAAAACCACGCTACAGCACCACGCTTGAGGTACCGAAATATCAAACAACCGTTATTCGCCTCTGCGAAGTCCTTACCTAAAGACTGGTTAGTCCCGAGCGTTCCCTTCTTGCCCTTCTAAACACGTCCGCGCGAAGTTCCGCCTCGACCTCTCACGGGAAATCTCCCGACTGCCCCTACCCCTAAGTCTGCTGCTCACTTGCAGATTTCCATTCGTTTTGATCCATACACAGGTATAACATGCTGTTCCAGACCGACCTGTGTATGGCTCTTACTGTTCTGGTGGGTCTGTGCTGACTTTCGCGAAGAGTCTAGGACTTCCGGCGAGAGCTTCAATGGGCGGCGATCCAATGAGTTCCGCGAGTGATCTGCCAGCAAGCGCGTTCCTTCAACAAGCAGGTCCTTTAGAGACTCAACATACTCCCAGTCAGGGCAGCCAAGGTGTCGACTCACAGCAAGCATACACGGGTCAGCTCTACGGTCAATCCCAGGCAGCTTACACCTCGCTCCCCGAGATGGCACAACCACAAGTACCCGCCCGACCGGGTCCGTACAACATGGCATCGTTGGCGAATGCTCTACCTCAGCCACATTATCGGCAGGCTCCTGTGAACAATTCGCAAATGCGTTACAACCCTTCTGGAGCTTCGCCAAACATGCTCGGCCAGGCACAACCAATGCACCAGTATGGCGGACAAGGAGCCATGGGACAGATGCCCAATCAGGCATACTACATGCAGCAGCAGGCGCAGATGTCGCCGTATTATGGCTCACCTATCTCGCCCTCTCAGCCACAGTCAAGCATGTCACCAAGGACAAACATGCCAAACATGCCTTACTATGGCAATCAGCTCATGGGAAACCAGCAGTCTCACTCTTCAATGGCTTACTACTATCCGCAAATGGCACCGTTCCATTCTCATGGGCAAGCCCCTCACAACCAAGCGATAGTGGGTTCCTATATGCCCGTACCAGGCTCTCAGCCTGAGATGAGGGCTGGTCCTGCACAAGTTGGGGACAGCGGGACAGCTGGGGCTTTTGCTGCCACTCAGGAACCAAAGAATGGTGAGTAGGAAATCTAGTTCTCCGAGAATCAGAATGTGGCTGACGAAAGCTCAGCTTCAAGCGAAAATCAGTCGAATGTCGTCCGTGGACCGCCCAGAAAGCCCCGGCAAAGCGGTACGTCGATAAGTCCCTGCAAAAAAAATTATTTTGTCACTAAGTTCTTGAAGGCCATGCTATCTGGATCGGGAACCTACCGTCTCAGACAGATTTAATGAGCCTTGTACACCATGTTTGCAAGGAAGCAGAAGGTCTGGAATCCTTGTTCTTGATCTCGAAGTCGAATTGCGCTTTTGCAAACTACAAAGACGAGGCCAGCTGCTTGGCGGCCCAACAGAAACTCCACGAGTCCAAATTTCAATCCGTCAGACTCGTCAGCAGGCTGCGGAAAAACACTGTCGAAGGCGCCTCTGGAATCACAGCACCTACCGGTCCATCAGCTGCGACACCGCACCACGTTCCCGTGCCAGAGCCCAAAGAAAATTTGGCTGCCACCACGACAGAAGTTGAACCAAGCAGCTCTGAAAATGGAACACCTTCGGTTTCGAGCGCCCCAGAGACCAAAGTCTCTCCTACCGCAGTCGATAGCTCCGCACAGAAGGACAAGTTTTTCGTTCTGAAGAGTCTGACAGTTGAGGACCTCGAATTGAGCGTACGTACGGGAATCTGGGCTACCCAAGCTCATAATGAAGAAAATTTGAACAAAGCTTTCAAGGTATGAATTCAAACAGACGTTGTGCGTATGGATAAGTTGCAACTGACGAATATCACAAAAAAGACGGTCGAGAACGTTTATCTGGTCTTCTCTGCCAACAAGTCCGGCGAATACTATGGCTACGCTCGAATGGTTTCCACTATCAACGAAGATCCAGCTGCGGCGATAGAATTTGCCCCCAAGGTTCAATCCGTGAGCGATGTGGACCTGCCTAAGGAGATCCCAACCGAACCAACCGATTCTACACCAAAAGGACGTATAATCGATGACTCAGCACGAGGTACAATCTTCTGGGAAGTCCTTCGTGAGGATTCTGCGGACAATTTGGAAGCAGACGAGGCGGCAACGGCCGCCACAGCCAACGCCGAGCTAGACGCCGAGTCGACCCTCAGCGGTGACCTCGGACCCGAAAACAAGACTTGGGGCAAACCGTTCAAGCTAGAATGGCTATGTACGACAAGGCTCCCGTTCTACCGTTGCAGGGGCCTGCGCAACCCTTGGAACTCGAATCGAGAGGTCAAAATTGCTAGGGATGGTACAGAACTCGAGCCGTCTGTTGGCCGGCGACTCATAGGGCTTTTCAACAAGAACATCAACGCGCCAGCACCCAGAGGCCCTATGGGGATGGGAATGGGCCCTATCCCGTTATCGATGCCGCCACAGCAGCAGCCTATGCTTATGGGATACCCGCCCGCATTTCCATAGGAAGGAACCTGGTGTCACCCCTGTAGGACATAAGCTCCACCCGGATTTCAATGTTCTCTTCTCTTATTCAAAGGACCGGTCACTAGCAGCGATCCTGGGATTTTCGAAGATTCTTGTTTCCCGACCTTGATCTCAGACAGCAGAGCTCATCGACACCTTGATGAGGTTTTGATCATAACTGTTAGCACGTAATCTCCAACTGGATTGGTGGGAAGGAGCTGGGGCGAGCATGGCTTGGGTTTAATGTGCAGGTTAATGGTAGAAGGGTCACTGCTGGATTCGCAGTCTGTACTTGATGTGGACAAGGGGACATTCAAAAAGGTTGATGACACTCGGTATCTCAGGCGGGTTTCTGGGATGTCATTTGTCAAGGAGTATAGTACCGTCAAGAGATACTGGTAATGTCCATCTTGACGCATCAGAACTTGTTGCAAGCCGTCCGCGCAGCACCTTGCAGCGTACACTGGCCGCAGTTTGGAAGCTGTGGTCTCGAAACCAATTTGTCGCCACCTGTTGATCCCCATGGCAGTGCTGTGGGGGTTTTCGCCTCTCCTGGAATCACGACGCATGTCGTCCGACCCTGCCGAAGCTTAACCGTTGGCCGTCGACGGGAGGCGAACTCGGCTAACAAACTCTATTTCCTCGCCGCCCCACCAGGCTTCCCAGGCTTCCCAGTCATTGAGGCTGGATGATACAATCCGCAGGGATGCAGCTCTCGGGAAACGATTGAAACTCTTTCCAGGGTGTACCAACGGGTAACATCAAAACCTGCTATCAGACAGAAGTTTGTTCTTGTAATAATTCTGTCAGACAAGCCCTGACTCGTATATGCGTTCACGAACATGTGTTCCACCAGTTGTGCTGCACAGAACATTCCGCGGAGAAGGATTGCGCGCCCTGACAGTGTCTAAGAAGGTTAGGCGTGAATGTATAGAACCCAAATTTTACCTGCGGCCGGTAAGGCATCAAATCATAAAATGTCCACACGCACATGCTTCACGATTACGTTGCGGGGAGTGTTCGGAAAGTCTATTGGTTTTTTGGTGAGGCAAGCCGCAAAAGGCTCGGTGTCGTATAGTATTTCACTGTCGGAAGTGCAGGTAGCAGCGCACATGCGGTTGACTCCTGGGAAACTTGATACTGTATTGGGCCATTACCAAACGCCGTGTGCCGTAGGTAGTCAGTGGATAGTCAAACCCGTAGCTATGGCGACTGAATAGTATCTTATCAAAGCTTGCTGGCCTGATGAGACCAGACGGATATTTGGTTGGTACAATCTGTCCACATTATGCAGACGGAACCGGTGAGCCTGCTGCCAAGACAGCGTACCTACACATGATCACGAACCGTGCTGTCTCCCTGTAATAGTCGCCAATAAGACCACGGGTATCCCCCGATGCAGGATGTGAGCCACAACTTCTCTCCAATGGCAGAGAGGGTTGAGCATGCGTCTATGCCCAAGTGATGCGCGCGCGTAGGGAGCAATGATTTCATCAGGTTTCCTTGGCTCCCGTGCCGACCTCCCGGTGCAGATAGCAGTAAAACTCACAATCATCATCCTATCAGGATGCATTTTCGGGTAGGACAGAGCTGTCAGTACTGCCCTGCACTTTGCATCACGAGTATGACTTGGTTTGACTATTCTCCTGCTATTCCGCGACACGTCTCTGTGGGCGACGTTCTGCGCCATTGTCGATTCACGTCAATTAATTCTGTCTTTCCGGGTTGAGGCTATCAATAGGCTCACAGAGATCATCGAGCTGCACCGTGACAATATGTGCAAACTGATTGCTGTGAGCAGGGATCCACGGGAGTTTTGGGATATTGACACCTCCAGCGACTACAGCAGTAGTATAGAAGGTCTGAGAGATCATGTCAAGGCTAGCAGTGAAGAGTTCTTGCGACCAGAAGGAACTCTTCCCCCATTGCTGAATTGATTCCGCTATCACCCGCGAAGAAGTGTATTAGGAGCTGGGGGAGGTACAAAAGTGTCTCAAGAATGGCACAGGGAAATCCAAGCACAGCAAGAGATCATCAAAATCATGCATCGCAATTTCATCAATTTCATAGCAGCTTGGAGCTTTGAACATTATCTAATGTTTGAGCGGGCAGATGGAGGAAATTTGCGGGGATTCTGGAACAATAACGAACCACCACATCTCACCACAACCCCGATCAAAGACAGTGTCCATCAGCTCTTTGAGTTGACCGAAGCGTTAGACAAATTAAATTAGAAATTGTGTTAGAAACCAACATGGAAAATTGGTTGAGCAGTCTGACAGTGAGATAGAGAATTTGCAAGCACTTTGAGAAGACAACAAAGTCTCGGAAAATACACAAGAAGATGATACTCAAGACTTGACATCGGACACAACACGCAGTCCTGTCGCTTAAAAGTAGCTCATCACAGCCATCAAGCGGAGCATACACATCTGAACTCCGATGAGTCAAGCACGGGACCAGCGGAACAAGTTGCGGCAGGCGTTGGAGAGTATTGAAGCAGCACCATGCCTTACACGGATCAGTCCAAGAAGATCATCAACCTCATACACAACTGACTATGAGCTCTCTTGGAATCTCATGCGATTCTTGCGAGAACAGGGATATTTCTACGATCATCGTGCACATTCTACGATCCATAGCTAAAAGCTGATTAATTCCGTCATTCGTCTATGGTGTGAATGTCCTACTCAGCAGCTGCTTCTGGTATCTTGTAAAAAGTGACTTGAAGTATCATTTCAACCCTGTGTTGCAATACATATAAACTTTCTCTTATCGACACCAATATAGGGACCTATTGCAGTTGCAATACTCAATATAGTATACCTATGATTGCAATTTAAGTAAAACACAGATTAGATTGAGTACATGTAGCTCTTGAATATGGTGTACCTAGGGAGCTATAGCAGGTCTCTCGTATGACGTTTGAGATACCCGAGAATTTAAGCTCCATCCCTCTGCTTGACCAAGTCCGTCTTGAAATCCAGCCCAGTCTGCCTCCTCAGGACTCCATACATGGACGAAGAATCCAGCGCGCGCCCTTCGGCATCAGAGACCTCCTTTGCCTCCTGGAGGTGCTTCTGCACCACCTCGCCCACCGGCAGCGCTGCCCCAGCCTCTCGTGCACAATCGATCCCGTGCCCCACGTCCTTGAGCGCGAGGCCCAGATCCGACCAGGGCCTCTGTCCATTTGCTGGCATGTAGGCCCCGGTGGTCAGTCTTTTAGACATTGACAGCGCCAAGGGGCCATACTGCTGCTCGATTAAGGATTCTATCGCGCTGTTTCCTAAGCCGGTCTTTTCTGCGAAGACGTGTGTTTCGGCGACGACTTCCATCACTGGTGGCTTCAATCAGTACTTAAATCCCATTCACATCATAATGTGTGTAAACATAGAAGAGACAGTCGTAAAGGATGCTGCCGTTCAAGTGGGTCACCTATTCAGTCACTTACTCGCAGCGGTCATGAAGTTGCTAAACGTTAAGTGTGAGCAATCAACTGTATGCATGTTGAAGAAAAGCAAGAAAGGCACTCACCCCGCAGTCTTCAACAGGCTCGCCTCTTTCACGTCCTCACCAAGGCGGATGACACCCCTACCCATGACACCCACCAGGAACGGGCTGATCACCCGGACGGCATCTTCCGGCCCAGCCAGGACGAACAGGAGCCTTCCCTCGGCGGCAACCGGGCTCGCGCCGAAGACGGGCGCGGCAATGAATACCGCACCGATTGCGCGCAGCCGCGCCTGTGCTTCTTCCGAGGACCGCGGGTGGACTGTCGATGTGTCCACGATGATCTTGCCCGAGAGGTCGCCGGCGCCGATGATGGCATTGACGGTCGCCTCCAGGGCGGAGTCGTCGCTGAGGGACAGGAAGATCACGTCTGACTTGGGTACGAGGTCTGTGATATTCTCACATGGTACACCGCCAAGCCCCTGGAGCGCCTGTCCGCGGCTCATGGTTCGGTTGTGGTAGTGAAGAGCAGGAGCACCAAGTTGGGACAGGTGGCGCTGAAGGTTGGTGGCCATGCCCAACCCCATCGAACCGAGCCCTGTGATATGTCAGGATCCTATAGTGCTTCGATTTCTGCACACCCAGTTGCTCCTCACGGCTTTGATAGAACAAGGAGGACGACATACCGATCCATCCCAGTCTGGTGCTTTGAACAGTCGACGTCGAGCTCTCCATCCTTGCTGCTTTCACGTCTTTCGCGACTCCGGTTGCGAATGTAGCCTCAAGTGTCAGATTAGAGAGACTTCAGATCTAAATTCCAGTCAAACGATGTTACTATTCGGGTGGTGTTCCAAGGTGATCGGCCCGCCATCCGAGAAGTGAGTCAAGCCGTGGTGGAAACCGGAGCCGGGGCCGGCTGGAGTTAAGTGCCGGAGGATGCAGGCCCGGCAGCGATTCTACGTCCATGTCCTACTTCGCCGTAGTCGATGTTTCATCACGATACGAAGTGGCTTATAAATTCGAAATGTTTTACATAAAATTTCGGGGTCGATATCTCGAGTTCCGATTTCCAACACTTTCCATTCAATTTCCAGCTCGCTGGAAGAATGACTGTTGAACATTCAGTCAACCAGCCCAACAAGTCATGGCAATTCACCCACGATCTTCACGTGCTAAGTCAACATGGTATTTTGTCATTTTCGAATATTTTGAATTAATACTGTATTAATGAAAGATCTGATCAATGCACTGTCCCGATTTCCCAAGCTTGTCCATCAAAGTACTCCTGCAATCCTTGGATCCATGCCGCAATATGCAAAACCCCATGCAAAACCATCATTCGATTCATAATCTCGTCTTTGTCGGGATATAATGCCACTTGTGTTGTATTAAAAGGAGTGAAGCGTTGCGCTCGGTGTGCCGGTAGGGTTTAAGGAGGCGCGAGCACCGTTTACTGGATGGCGATGCGGCGACCCTCCTGCTTCTTGACCTTTGGCACGGTGATGCTCAGGACACCGTTGTTGAGGTTGGCGGTGACCTGCTCCTGGTCGATGCGGCCGGGGAAGCTGAAGGTCCTGTGGAAGGTGCCGACTGAGCGCTCCGAGACCCAGAACCTCTCGGCGGGCTTGGACACCTGCTGCTGCTGGTTGTTGGCCTTGGTGACTTCGGTGGAGGTGCCCTGCTCCCTGGCCTGCTCGGCCTCCTCGTCCTCGACGGTGGCCTTGTGCGAGTTGTTGTGCTCCTTCTCGCCGCCCTCGGTGATGGCGCCGCTCATCTGAACGCTGCCATCCTCTGGTGGGGTGCCGGAGGTGTAGTGGCGCTCGACCTTGCCCGAGATGACGATTGTTGAGTCATCGGTGAACTCGATGTTGATGTTGTTCTTCTCGATTCCCGGGAGTTCGCCGTGCAACTCGTAGCTGTTCTCTAGCTCCTTGACGTCAAACTTAGGGGTGAAGGCTGGCAGAGAAGCAGCCCGGCGACCCGTCTGTCTCTGTCCCTGTGGTTGCTGGCCGGAGACTTCCCGGGAGTAGTTGTCGTAGTCGTCCAGGAGACGGAAGAGAGGAGTGAAGGAGGACTCAGGAGCGAAGTAGGATCGAGGGAAGAAAGACATTTTGGCTGTGGTGGTGATAGGTCGAGAGATCTTGAGAGTGGTTGATGGGGTGCGAATTGTTCGAGGAAGTTGCTTGTAGATTGTTTTTGAAGAGTGCATGAAGGTCTTCGCTTGATTGTTGTTGTGTTGATGATGATGAGAGGCAGTTGGGAGCAAGGAGAGATTCACTGCATCTTTATACTTGAATTGGACTGATGGTGGCTGCCATTGTTGAAGCTTCGCGAAAACCGTGGAACAACGAGGCTGCAACTCGACGTAATCATCACGGCACGTCCAGAAGGCTGTGGCATGCCGTAGATGGTTCCATGGCCGCTTGCAGAGGTCACAACCGTGACACTTGTCCGGGTTTGGCAAGAGCGAGAATGCTGGAGAAGGTACGCGATGAAGCTCTCACCACCGTTGCAGCTTCGTGGTGGCGCTGGAAGCCGCTGGAACATTCTAGCCGATTCCACATGGCGACCCCAACAGCACCCAAACACAGCTTCCGCAATCTGTAACGAGCTGCAATCGAAGTGACACTTCACATTGGATTGAATCAACTACAATATTGTACCTACCAGCTTGTCAGGCACCTTAGGAGATATTTCCTACTGATGAAGCGTGTCGGTTGTCTACTTCGCTGCTACCTAGGCGGAGTCGTGCAAGACGTGGAATCTTTTAGACCAGCCAATCAGATTGACTGCAGTCTCAGGGTTTCACCCTAACGGTTTCGACCACCTCAGGCTACACAATGCAGTTCATTAGTGGCGTTTTTGATCCTGACATCAATCCGATGGAATAATACAAGGCGAGGCAGAATACTCATAATCCACAACGATGCCGCCGATGCTATCTCGAGATAACATATTGCGGTCCACTCATATTGAACCATGGCCAATTAGAGCAGCTGGGAAGTGCCGGAAATGAGCTGAGACTATTTCTATGCTTACAAGCCCTCTGCCTATATCACGAAGGACATCAATTAGGGGCTATAAACGAGTATTAAGAGCGACTCAAGAATCGTAGTGATGGTCAGTTCCGCATGTTATACTTGACACGGATAGTCCGACGGTTCTATATGGGTTGGATTGTCTTACACAAGAAATCATGCCGCAGGGAAGTAGCCTGGAGAATGTGACTTGCTTATTTTGACTGCATTAATTAATTAAAGGTGAGATGTTTGACCACATGAGAAGCCACAAGCTTGAATAACGACCTTTTAGCTCCAAAGAAAGGCTTTACAGAGGCGTGGATGCAATGTCAGACTAAGATCTCGAAGTCTTTTTCAGGGAACTTGGCGGTCACAATATTCTCACCCCGAGGCGACGGTCAAATCTATAATTATGACGATAGTCCACAAGTATGGTGCTTGGCTAAGTGAGAAGTTGTGAAGTCAATAGGACAATGTGTTGAAACGCAGAAAACTATGCCGAGCTCAAGCCGTCCTTGCTGATTCTTAATTCCAAACACAATCCACTTGAGCCGACTATAGCCTGGAGTGCAGCCAAAGGTATCCTAACTTACTTCTCTACGTCTAGAAATCTGACCACAGTTTCATATGCAGTTGCGGAGCGAATGCAAGAAGAGTTTCGTCTGTCTAATGACGATCATAGTCGTGCGCAAAGCCACATTGGGCCTGTTTGAAATCATTTCCAGATTGAGCAGAGAATTATTGTTCAAATTGACACGGGGAGCAAGTTGCTCATAGTTCCAGTTGGTTGAAGATATTTCAAG
>JACBFG010000013.1:1903140-1942917 GCA_013435955.1 Diaporthe sp. HANT25 | reverse complement strand
TTTTTTTTTTTTTTTTTTTTTTTTTTTTTTTTTTTTTTTCGGGGATGGGACAAATGAACAGTAAACGAAGTGTTCAACTATAAGACAAATTGTCTGCCAGGCAATTAAAATATTGATTATTTTAACCAGATCCTGCTGAGTTCCATGCAGAATGTTCATTTTGAGATGTTCACCGAGACTGAGACTTGGTAAGCACTCTCAACGTATAAAGAACAAAAAGCAAGGAGACGTACATTCTCTGACGTATTCTCTATTCGAAAAGGCCGGAACAGACGAACATTTATCTCATGACTCTCGATATCTAGGTAACAGACTATGCCAAAGCACTATTTCCCGGCACAGCCCTGGAGGTTTGGGATGTTTGCCATCCAGGGAACACATTTTCAAAATCATAATTCCACCTTCACAAGTCCACATCTCGAATACCTGCACTAGTTGATTCTACAAGCAGGCTCCTTTCACATGTGCTTGCAAGAGGAGTTTTCTGTAGAGGGACCCGGGAAACTGCTTCATGGATTCGTGTCTTACTCGTTGAATACTTCGATATTTGGAAGCAGCCTCCCGGACGTCAAGGCGTGTGCAAAACACTGCGAGCGTCCGTGTAGCAGATCGTCCTTTCTCATAGCTACGTGATGTGTACACTTCGACAATCTTCATCTTTGAGGACGATGGTGTGGCATCCTTGGAAGCCCCAGGCAAACACCACATATTCATTCCATTGCTATAAGAGTGCACAACCACGGCCGATCGAGAATCGTGTGTATCAGACGACTACATATGCTAGACCGGGGACGGAAAAGTCATCACATTTACCAGGCAGGCAGGTTACATGCATAATAAACATATTATCTTCAAAGCAAAATAGTACTTAAAGCTCGATAGCACTAACACTTAGATGATAGTGGCAAAAGCTGTACGCGTAAACCGTTATCCTTAACGTATCGGAAGACTACTACCCTAAGGGCATTGTGGAAGCCTGCGCATGTTGCCCCTGATCGCCAGAGTCACGGAAACTGCATGCTGTTCACAGTTATTAGCCCCTGTGATACCCAAGGACTTGGATAGGGCTAGCTGACTGGTCTTGCTAGGTTTGATCAGATTCGTCTCATATTTCCTGCGACCTTCATAGAAATCTGGTGATATATGACACGGCAACCATACGTAGATCCTGCTTCGTCCCTTTTCACATATTCTTGTGTGCCTATATGTGAGTCTGTGATGCCTGCCGACAAGGAATGTAATGTCACGAAGTGTGTGCCGGACGCGTGTCATTGATCATTGGTTGGAAATGAGGCTGGCGTGACTCCAATGACAATCGCCATCCAGAATCGGTTGGGTCTGGCGCGCCATGCGAAACCTCATCACAATCATGCCGAGCTAAAAAAAATCACAAGTGAAAAGAGGAATCCGGGCCCCAAAAGCTGGCAAGACTCCATGACTCGGGATCTGCAAGCTGACGACAAGTTGACGGTAAATTAATGACAGGGTGCCAACCGGCGCGTTACATCGGCACATGGGAAGATCTCTATCCGTATGGCAACTCTGGGGCAGGGAAGTGGCGAGATGATCGGAGGACCCAAGACATGGGTTCTGGCTCTTTTCCCTTGGCCTCTGGGATCGTGAACCCTGAGCCTGTGTGCCCATCTTTACCATGCTGCTGGAACACGGGCCCTTTCCCTTTGTAGATCTCAAAAAATGAGGCTTCGCTGCGGATCGCAGCACAGCATATGCATCAGTCCGACGTGCAATCCCAGCGAGCGGACGCTCCTGCAAGGACCTTTGCTGACGGGCGTGGGAGCTGAAGCAGGGCTAGTCGTCTAGGGCAGCGTTGAAAGGGTCCAAGGAGCTGTATCTGAGTACGGGGATCTCAAGTACGGGATTTGCATTCCCAAATAGTAAACAGGAGGCTATCCTACCTAATGTTACCTCACAGAGGATATCCTCCCAAAAGAGTAGACGATGCTTCCTGGCACGATGTCTGCATAGCTTCATCAATCTTGGACAGTCTTCCGCACTGCCTCGGTTGCAATCCCACCCACCTGGGCCATTTGGTGCCGTTCTCAAGCCTTGAGCTTTCCTGCGATGACTGATCAGCCCGGGCGAAGGTTTCTGGCAACTTTCTTCACCCCCTGGAGAGTCAGCATTTCTGCAAGTCTCCGACCAACGGGTTTCAACGTGTTGTTCAAAGACTGGCTGAAACACCGTTGGTCGGCCGCCATAAGCCGACTTTCTGCGGTCTCGGCCTTTGTTCGACGCCGCAATCAGGGTTCAGCAAGCCACCGAGGGCATACCGCCTGTTTGAGAGGTCAGGCAGAGTAGTCCTCAACCTTCAACCTTCGGAGGTGATGTGCCTCGGATGTTCGCCGTGCCTTGTTACGGTTGGCATGACTCGGCGGTGGCAAAACATCGGCCCTTCCAAAGTGTCGGCGAACATGAGGCTACTCAGCATGTATGCAGCCACATTACTCCCATGTGCGTCGGCCTGTTTCGACGTGCGTGTTCCGAGCGCTCGATACTAAGAAACACTACAAAAGTACGCAGTGCGAGGCACAGAAAGGGGGGCACGAGAGCCCCTCGCAGGCCCCCGTCGTTCCGCTGGCGCCGTACCTGCATTCCTTCTGCAGGTCATGCGTTAGCGAGACCGAGAATAGCTTCAAGCGAGGGTTGCTGCATGGTAGGTCACCACCACGGCATGCCAGACACGTGATGGGCGCTGCCAGGCATGGCCGCGCATTGGACACGGCGGCAGCTGCATCGCACACACCAGGCACGCCAGACCACACTATTGGCTTGCTAAGCCGACCTGAGGTCACATCGACTTTCTCTGTCGGGAAAGCCAATCCCTCAGAGCCCGGGATTGGAGAACAGACGAAATCTCGACCCCACCGGGCGGCGGCCCCTGGTAGGAGGGCCGAGGCGACCGAAGCTGTCACAGAAGGCCGAGAAGAGCGGTGAGAGTCTTGGATGTTGAGTATCGTCGTGGTAATTGGCGTCCATGAACCGGCCGAGAGGGAGTTTTGGAAAAGCCAATCTGGATTGATGAAGGCTCCAGCGATGGTGCTTGCACCGAATCTTGTGTGAGCTGCCTAGCTTTGCGAGCGCCTGTTTCGCTCCTGCATTGGTGTGCATAAGCGTGCATGTGCATATGCGCATGTGCATGCAAGGCTAGGCTGGGGCTCGATGTAGAGGCTGGAGGCTGCCCACGCAACAGGCGAGAGACGATTGCCGATTGGTATAGAGTTTCGCGTCAGCATTGGATTAAGGTAGACGCCCGGAGGCCTGCACCTGCAGCGAGAAGGAGCTACTTGTTGTTTGACCTAAGCACTGCATCTCTTGGGATGGAGGATTGGTGTCGCTACTGACTGGTAGCAGAGACCGAAAGACCGAGTCCGTGCATGAATATAAGCGCGGATGGGAATGCTGGACGGCGGCAGCGCGATGGGCATGATCGACAACTATGCGAGGCTGTGGCACTGTAGCAGTACGATCTTTTACTACCCACACTGCCTTATGCTCGAGGCAATAATGAGGCGGTTAATGATATTACACAGTCAGGCGTTGCCGCGAAGAGTGGGCGGGGATAGAAGACCAGGCCAGACAGGCCCAGGAGCGGGAATGCCCGACACGGCTAGCAAAGACCAGATGAAAGTGTATCTCGCATGGAATCTCGCTTCAGGATACCCACAGCAGCGAGCGTGGCCGTGGAGTGGAGAGAACTAACAGGCGTGATGGCCCTCTGCTCGCCAGGGACCAGGTGCCCAACTGCATTGATGGAAGGAGGTAAGCGCGGTTATCCCGTCCGCTGTGACCAGAACAGAAAGCAGTCATCGAGAGTAGTGAAAGATGGAGAGCGTGAGATTTGGGAGAACAGGAACAAGGGCTGAAGGTGCTTCCATGTCCCTGTCGCAGGCGATCGACGCTCATGCTCCCGTCCCACTCGCCGAAACACGGGCCGCCCGCTGTTGGAGGTTGTGCCATGAAGTTAATAAGAGGTTAAGTGACAGTAGCCCGAGGGTAGAGGAAACGCCACCGTCTCAACGGCCACACCGCATCTTGACGAGCGCAGATGTTGACGCAATTCGATCGGTGATGCCAGGATGAGACGAAACAAAAAGGCAAGATGGACCTCTGCAACGCTGTACTAAGTAAGGTATGTGTGCATCTGGTCTATTGCGGCGGCGAGACTCGGGACGAAAGGAAGAAGTCGATCTGGTAGCTGTCAAAATGGGTCTTCAAGATCCGCTTGGAACCCTTCCCCCTCCACCCCCACCCCCATCTGCCATTGGAACCCTGCTCAGATCCGCAGGGGACGTGTAATCGAGGTACATAGGTACCTACAGTGCCGTGCTACATAGGTATGTAGCACGACAGGTCCACCACACACAACACAGTACGTACTCGTGCCAACACCTGCGAAGAACTAGCCCGATGAGGGAACTCGAAGCTCCGTTCCGGCAGCTCTGTCCCATGGTTCACAATCCCATGGTGGTTGTTGCCAACTGCAACTTTGCTATCCTGTGTTTCCCGTCCGGTTCAACCGCACCGACCCAGTTCACTCGCTCCTCAGAGGTCACTGTACTACTGCATATTCCCGAGTCAAGCGTCAAGAGTCAAGCCTCGTCACCAGCCAGCTACTACAGTACAGACAACCTCAGACGTGGGCCGGCTTGCCTGCTTCTGCCGATCGAGGACGAACGAAGCAGCTGCCAGGCCATTCCATGACCGTTGGATTGTTGCACCTACCCTCACCTAACCACTGTGCAACATTGTGTACCGTCAGACAGTATACTACACACTACACACTACACACTACACACTACACAGATGCTGCTTCAGGTCTGCATGCTGCCGTGACTGGGATTGCACCATGCGCTAGTGCTCGATGTGCGGCGCACCCACCCCGTCACCACGTTGCACTCAGATGCTCAGGTGATGACAGCCTCCTCCTCCTTCGCACCGCCGTCCTGCTCACCTGAGTGGCTCTCTCTCCTGGTTCCTGGATTACCACTCCATCTTCTCCACTGAACGCCTGCGGCCTCGGGCCTCGACCCCCATCTCGCTGGACCTGGACCTCCACCCCCACCACCATACCTGTCGTCCCGGCTGCCCAACCATTCTGCCAACACACCACCCAACGCCCGACACTATCACCACCACCAACATCTCAGCTTCCTGCTCTGGGACACGGCGCTGATGCGCCGACGGCTTTGGCGGCAGCCTTCTCGCCGACCTCCACGATCGTGAGGGGGAGGCCTGCCACCAGCCCAAAAGGCTGTAGGATTTTGTCTTTCGATATGTATCCCGTCCTGCCATGTGGTTGGCCAGCGCTCCTCCACCTAAAACACGCTATCCCCGCAGCCGATGTGGAGAAGCCCAACTGTGTGGTTCGGGTTATTTTGAAATCCCTGGCCGAGAACACCGTCCCTCGTCTTGCGGCCGGCAGCGCTGGCGCAACTAGATAATCCCCGATGGGGCCGGCACCACAGCACACAACCCATGTCAACTTGCTCGCGAACCTGCCCACACTCGAGTCGGTTCGGCCTCCTTCCGTCCCGATATCTGCCTGTGCTGTGAAGCCCCTACCTGGGGATCGTTGCCTATACCCGCCACCAACAGCAGCACACAACTAAAATGCTGTGAGCTGAGAGCATCGCGGACGTAGTCACCGCCACTGGCCGTGCCGGCTCTGATACTCGCAACATGCCGTCATAGAGGCGGGAGCAGGCGCGCCCGTGAGACGTTGAGACGGTGGCTGGACCATGTCAAGAGGCCAGCTCCTAGCCTGCCGTTTCTCCCGACTTGCGGCTGATCTAGGCATTGAACACAGTCCAAGGATCACCCGCGGCCCAGGTCGACCTGACGCCCGCTGGGTTGTGTCCTCGGGCAGACTGGCAGACTGTAATGGTCCGGAGTGCCGAGCCCACATCTGCCGTGAGGCTTTCAGCAGCTTACAGCTCGACGTCCGACGCCATTCACCTTGCTGACGGGCCATGCCATAAGATGCGTTATGCCTGTTCGGCGCAGCACGAGCTTACACAGAGACCGGACGGACAGGCGGTGGTCTGGAAGCCCCAGACCAGATTGGTCATATCTCATTCGCCCGTGTCTGCCCGCCCTCCTTCGCCATGACCTACCTGTTCTTGTCAGATAGGCTTTGGGAGGAAACACCCAGTAGTGCCTCTCAGGGCTCTCATTGGCGAATCCTACCTGCAGCACTTCTGCAAGCACTTCACAAGTTGGTCCGCCTGCCAACCACGACCGGTGCCAACTGGCAAGTGGACTGTGCCTGGCAAATCAGCCCGTGTGTGTGCACTTGGCTGCGGCCCGCATAAAACAAGGACCCCGACTGTCAGCAGCGATCATAGCTTGGGCCTCAATTGAAGCCCTGGTCGCGAGGCTGGTATGCAAAATAACCCGAGTGCAGACGTCAACGCACAAGATCGAGATATCCCATGTGCCACGACTTGACAGGCTGTGGAAACCCGCTAATCGATGTTGTGCCATCATCTCGCGGCATCCAGGTGTCACTGCTTCGAGATCTCAGGCGACCCAAGCCGTCGACAGGGGCCAGGCAAGCTGGCAGAGGCCCGCCCTTGTCGCCATGCCGCTCTCACAAGCTACCAGGGATAGCATCCCGCTAACGATGCCTGTTCCTGGCCTACGTCGTGGGCGAGGGGTGTCTGAGCGCCCTGCCACGTCCAGCACAGACAGCACACCCGCCATCGATGTCCATCCCAATGTTCAAGTCGAACCTTTTGCACCCTCATGCGGCCTGCAACCACGGCAATTCTGTTGTGATTGGTCACCTGCGAGAATTTACCAGGCAGAGTGCTGGAGTGGTAGGCACTATGTAGGTACCGCGGGATGTGCTCCACCTGACCAGGACATCCCGGCAAGGAGAATTTCCTCTGCGTGGCGTCCCACTTACACGCCAGTGCACGCCTAGCCACCACAGTACATGCTATGGTACTTGTACACCGACATACCGCAGGCCCCACCACCATCACCCAAGAGCTCTCGAATTTCCATCTATTGAAACAGCTAATAAATCTCTGGCTGGTCCGCATCCCCTCCCTCTCACCTACAAGTACCCCTCGCATCATCTCATGATAAGCAACGCAAACTTGCTTCACACCATCGTCGTGTTGCTGCCGCACCCGACCCCGAGCAAGTTTTCTTCGCGGGGCTTCCTTGTCCGTCACGGTCAGCACCAGATCGGCTGCCCAGTATAATACCGCCTGGGTCGCATTTTCAGATGTCCTGGGCTTTCAGTGGCAGACTGACTGCCTCCGTCAGTGTCACTCGCAGCTGGTCCTAAGGATTTATATGATCTGGCAGCGACGAGGCCCACACTCTTCCCTTCCACCACGTTCTTTGTGACATCTTGTCTCCATTTCTTCCTTCCTATCACTCGGCGCCGACATCTCCGGCTGGCAAGTTCATTCCCTCATACCCGCTCTCGAAGTTGGGTCGTATGTATGTGCCCCTCCAGTTGGGCTGTCGAGCCTCCACCCCGCCCCAAGGTCCTTGTTTCCTCTCTCTTTCAGTGACTCGCATTATCGCCCCGCAGCGACACGTCTCGTTGGATCGTTATCTCTTGAGGCTATCTTTGAAAAGATATTTTCACCATGGCCATACCTTCTGGGACATCCCAACCTTCCTGCCAGATTCACTAGGCTACCTGTTATCATTAGCTCTTCACTGCATGCGATTTTGGGTATCAAGATTTATGAAAAGTCCCGAACTAACTTGCGCTGTAGTATCTTCCTGGGAACGAGATAATCTATATCTACACTCATGAGGTCTTCTCCGATCAGCCAGTAGCTGTGATAAGTGATCGAGGATTCGCACCCGGGGGCTTCGACCCAAGGTAGCGCTCACTACCTGACCATCAAGGTCCTTCTCTGAGGAACAGCGCCTGAGACAGCCTCCCATGTCGACCTTTGATTTCCAGCCTTTGTCCCAAGGAGGAGACGACTCGTCGTCGAGTCAAGATCTGCTGCCTTCTGGTACCTTCGGCGTCCAGCAGAGTGCAAC
This sequence comes from Diaporthe sp. HANT25, assembly GCA_013435955.1. Taxonomy (NCBI): domain Eukaryota; kingdom Fungi; phylum Ascomycota; class Sordariomycetes; order Diaporthales; family Diaporthaceae; genus Diaporthe; species Diaporthe sp. HANT25. Next base: position 1,934,880 of record JACBFG010000013.1, on the reverse strand, counting down.
AATCACCATAACGTCAACAACCGTGCAGGCCAGCACCCCGCCCGTTGCCACAGGTGGGAACACAGGTGGCTCCAACTCGGCCGGCGTCTCGGGCAATCCGGCAAATGCTACCGCATCACCCAACATCACATCCTCTCCTGATAATGGCAACGGCAATGGCTCCGGCTCGTCAGACGGGAACCGGACAACTGTTATTGTCCTCAGTACAGTCTTGTCGGTCGTCGGTGTCATACTGATCATAGGAGCCGCCCTCGTGTGTCTACGATGCCGCCGGCGACGGTCGAAGCTATTCAGACGTGGGATAACTCCCATTGATGACGATGAGATCGAAACCTGGAAGAACAAACGAAACGAGAAAGAACTAGGCGACGATGCAGGCACAACAGGCTATGGCGACAACAACGGGCACGTCAAGCACGAATCAGTCAGCTCCACCAGGAAGTCGACCAGTGTGATTGTCTACTCCAATGCTCGCAGGTCCGAGGAGCGTTCGCCCAGGTCGCCGCGCACACAGTTTCACTACGGAAAGAGAAGTCTCGATGGACGGAAGATCAGCCTCGACAAAGAGTTGCCGCAGACGCCAATACAGGCGAGGGCACCGAATGCTCGCGAGGGCCTCACAGATGATGCGGTCCCCGGAGACGACCCTTTTATTCAGCACCCTAGGCGACAAGCGTCTCGTCTTTCCAAGATGCCACCCAACCATCCCCAACAGCCCAGACACGCGCACACACGGACGCGGTCGAGCTTCAGCCTACGCAGCCTCGGTGATCACATAAGGAGCTATGACTCTGATGTGGAGCTGACACCGCGGACCTCCCATGATTGTCACGACTACCAAGGGCGGCATTCCAACGACCAGCACTCTCGCGGGTTTTCGTCGTCGTCGATACCGCCAAGGTTATCACTTTCAAATGATTGGCCTGGGTCGCCCCAGCTCCGCCAGGATATGATCGGACGAGCCATCGGCTGAAAACAGAGCTACTGGACACGGCCCCAGCCAGACCACGTGTGTCGGCACAGGGGGCCGAGTCCTGGGCCGCCTAAATACAGAATAAATCTCGATGCATTTCGCACTGCGCGCACATCGAGCAATGAAGTCGGATCGACATTGAAAATCACGGCATTTGTCTAGTGGTTTTGTGTCGTGTCCCTCAGAATACAACCTCGGTTCGTCAATTACAGTCCGAAAAAGTGACGTGAGGCGGCTGTCCAAGCTGTTTCAGGAACTGGGACGAAAGTCCGCGCTGGCCTGTCAAGATGGCAGCGCTGATGATCCTTGGCGGGGTCCATTTTCGGCCGGCAGTGACAGCTCGTCACATCTTGGTCGGGTTTCAACCTGCCTTCCCGCTCCCACACTCGCCATTGCCGTGGACGCAAACATTGGTCGACCAACATATATGTGGTCAGACCTAGTTCCTCCCAAGCAATCTATCGGATTCATGCCCCATTGTCGCAACAAGATGGTGGGCGGAGGGAGCTGGACGAGACGTCGTCTAGTATTGAGCCTCCCGCTTATGCCACCTATATCCCTCTTTTGTATTTTTTTTCCCGTCTTTCATTATACGATATCATGACAAATGTAACGGAGGATATACCCCAAATTTGAAGCCGATGCGAGGCGCAACAAGAAAGGGCTCGGTACCTGACTACCGGTGTTTGGCAGGCCTCCAGACAAACGGGCCTAGTTTCTTTACCACGATGTTATTATCTCCCCTCACTCCTGGCAGTGTACTTTGTGTCTGTGTATTCGTCATCTACATCGAACAACACTCGTTTCAGCGCATTCCTTCTCGCCCATCACGGGAACACATCATAGCAATGCTCCAAATAACAAGAATGGCGATTCTATCAGGAAACAAGACATCGGAACCTAGTTCATATCCGCGAGCCAAACCCTATCTAGACGTCACTCCAAGCACCGCCCGTAGTATTACGGCAGCGACCGGTCGACATCTGTCGATCCGGAGCGTTTAAGCTTTCCTCGTAATAGATTGAGATGGGTCGTGCTCGCCCACCGTGCTGGTCAAGCCGCAAGCCGCAAGCCGCTCTCAATTTCCAGCGGTCTAATCATGAACTGCCGGGAACCATTCCGTCCGAGTAGCTCTCGTATTTGCCGTATCCAACACGGAGTTTGCGGCTTTGTGGAGACCTGGTAGTACTAGCCTGCCCGAGGGAACCATCGGTGACATTCACCGCGGCAAGATCAACGGTGAGCATCGTAAACGGCCCAACCAGCCAGGCCGGCCGCTCTTCAGTCCCTGGGCGGACGGCCGTGCGTCCTTGATTACCATGATAATTGTAAGCCTGGCTGGGGTTCCCTTCTGTCGTCACCCTCCCGCGAGACGGCCAGAGCCCCATATGCCATGCGACGTAATGGGCACACGGGCTCGGGGGCACGGGCTCCTTTGTGACCCATCAGGCAGCCGGAGGTCTGTGGGCTCCCGGGAGCGCCATTGATGGGCGGAAGAACCTATTGCTCGTGGACCGGGTTGGCTGGTTCGAACCTACGCCTATGTGTCAAGGGGCATGGTTGTTCTTTTATTGCTGTTCGACCGAACAAGACAGGGGATGGTGGTGAAGCTTCCCGAATTTTTTTTCCTACTGCGTCTTTTTTCTTTTCTTTTCTTGGGCCTTCCCACCCTCAGGACTGACAGGTAGCAATCAATCAGCCTCATGACGAGGCACACTCTTGGCACTGTATATCAGGTCTCGGAGGCATGTGACTGGTGGATGGCGGGCAGGCAAAAAATCTCAAGATTTTGCTCCAAATGGCATTGCTCACGATGGGCATCTGCAGCTGCCGAGTCAGCCGTCTACTTGTTGGACCCGGTCAATCACGCGTGGGCGGCCGAGTCAGCTTCTCATCTATTGTGTCGGCGTGTGTATCTCGTCGGCAGTCAGATTTGGCATTCATGTCGCACGAGATTGATTGGTTTCATAAGTAGACATGATCAAAAGTGACAAGTATTTGTCAGTCTGTAAAGATACCTGAAATTGCATCAGGAAAATGTTAATTTTAATTCCGAACTTGGGAAGTTGAATGTTTGCTAGAAATCCACCAAAGGATGGATGATAGACTAGATAACTAGGGTGTGCTTAAACTACAATTCCATAGAGGAATCATAGCTGTTCTAGAACAGTAGGGGGTGGGTACCTGGGTAGTCTGCTGTATCGGTGCAGGTGCCTGTAGCCGACCCGTGCTTTGGGGCACTCTACGCGTGAGAAGTCGCGTCGCAAAATTCCCCTACTCGGCACCGTTACCCACTAACAATGTAGACGACCACGACGACAACAATTCGCCCGGCCTGGCCCAACACCGCCCGCAATTGCAGCCAGCGACCCCAAGTGACGTGCAAGCAAAGTGTCTCCATCTTGCGCTTTAGGGAATAGCCATTGATAGGTCAACACTCCACCAGATCGACATATCGAGCACTATTATCTCGTCCCCTGCGTGCCTTGCTGTTGCGCCCCACCTCCTCCTCCTCCTCCACCTCCAGTTTCGCGAGACCACGCAAGCCCGATACGCGCCATGTCGTCGCGTAAGAGCGACTCGGCTCGCAAGAGCGACGTATCGGCCTCATCAGCAAGATTCGCCCCCATAGACGGCTCCCCAGCCGCCTCGACCATCCCAGCGCCATCCCCTGGGCTCGCGAAGCCCTCCATGGACACCTCGATGCCACCCCCGAGCCTGCCCCCTCCAGGCCTTTCCCAGACGCCTGAGGCCGTACACCCCCTGAGACCCACGTCGTCATCAGCAGCGGCAGGGCACGCGTCGGGCGCAGACCCCTCACAGTCCATGCCGTCCGAGAAGAGCAAGGACGACGAGAAGAAGACTGGCGGCGGCGGGCACCCTAAGGAGGCAGTCACTATCCCCATCGAGGTACGGCGAGGCGCCCGGCAGTCAGGTCTTGGGTCACGAGTACGAGGCGGGCGTGTGCTGATAATGAAATCTTTGCGCAGGAGCTACAACTACCAAAGTCCATAATAACCCGTCTGGCCAAGGGCGTCCTGCCCCCAAACACCCAGATCCAGGCCAATGCCATCCTGGCCATGACCAAGAGCGCAACAGTGTTTATAAACCACCTAGCGAATGCGTATGTTCCCTTGATCACCCAGCCAGGAAACCCACAGGGGGAGACTAACAAAATTCTGTTTCTCTGCCGCAGGGCCAACGAGGTTACAACACTCCAAAACAAGAAGACAGTTATGCCCGCCGATGTTTTCAGGGCATTGGATGACATAGAGTTCGGGTTCATGCGCGAGCGCGTAGAAGCCGAGTTTGCAAGTGCGCAGCCCCCCCCCCCAAACAGCAACAGCAACACCAATTCCTACACCGTCACGCTGCGCGGTATCCACTGACGTTCATCCCGTTGCTACAGAATTCAATGAAGTTCAGACAAGCAAGCGGTCGACCTACCGGAAGAAGGTCGCCGCGGCCAAGAAGGCCACGAAGGGGCCCGGCGAGGAGGGCGCAGACGCATCGACTGCAGGGGCCGACGGGGACACGACCATGGGCGGCGCCGACACGACCATGAACTCGGTCGCGGACACGAGCGCGGTGGGAGGGGGCCAGCCGCGGGCGAAGAAGGCCAGGACGGAAGGCAACAACGGCGACCAGATGGACGTCGACGAGGAGGTCGCCGACGCCAGCGACCCGGAGAGCGTGGCTGACGAAGAAGGGGACGAGGACGAGGAAGAGGAGGAGGAGGCTGAGGAGGAGGAAGAGGGAGGCGACGAGGCCGAGGACGACGACGAGCTGGAGGAGAGGCAGGGCAGGCCGGACGAGGACGAGGCCCTGGACGATGGGAACAACAGTGACTAGTCGATAATCTCACCAGCCACCGCGCGCCTAGGATCAAAGGCGCCTTCGATGCTTCCCGTGCAGCAGACCTCGTGCTCAAGCAAGCATATGAACGTGTGAGGGCTCGGTACCCGATCGTGGCGGGCGATTGCGCTGGGCGCCAACGGAGTGATCGCGTCAGGTCTCGAGGCCAACCCAAAAAAGTGAATCTACTCCACGCGCACGAGAATTAGAATTACGGGCAGTCGACCCAGTATCCCCGCGCCAGTCCCTCCGCGACAGCCAGCCACCCACCCGCCGTTACAACCTCTGGAGTTAGCTAGCCACTCGATCCCGGCCACTCTGGTCAAGATGTTTGGGGTTCAGCTCGCCATGGGTTTATCGTCCACACCAAATCTGGCACATGGCGTGAGGCTTGTTATCACTGGCTGCTCTCGTCCCGGGCGCGCCTGAGTCTCGGCCCCGCGTTACATGGTTCATTCAGGAGGGTGGTGGTTCAGGTGGTTGGCTGTTACCTGCTTTGGGGCCGGGGAGTGGGAGTGCCCGCCAGGGGTTGGGCGTGGTTGCGACAGACGAAAAGGGCCGCCGGCCGCCGTCCCCTTTGAGTTCTCAGGGTGCCGGCAAAGACAACTTGGCTTTTCTTGGGGGTTCATGGCTTGGCGGCCTGTCAGGCTATCCAAAAGCTTTTTGTCTCTTCACACGAAATGAGAGGCAATGCTGGGGGCCCCGGCGCTCGGTTTTCAGATATGGGAGACAGTGGGGCAGGCATGTTTATCTCGATCCGTGGTGTGAGTTGCCTGGCGTCGTTTCTAGTTTTCGGGTTCGAACCCGTTCAAAGGGTCGATAACTTCAAGAACCTTGTCATCATCGGCACATCTGCGTCTGTCCACCACCCGTCGCTTCATTCCTGTCTCTGCTTCTCGATCACGACCACGGTGCAGGCCCGAGCAAGACAGGAAGGTTGCCACGATCAACAGCGAATCTACACCCAGTGCTGACGTAGCTGAATGACCTAGTTAGTAGCATACAACGCACATTTTGAAAAACGAGTCGACGATAATTCTTGGTAACGAATGTGAAGAGAAGCAAAAATTGGGCAAAGTATATTAAAGCAAGACTGCCGTCCTCCTCGCGGCGCCCGACGCGCATTCGCCCTTGAGAGATCGACGCAAGGACAATAGCAGAATACAAGAGCCTCCTCCCACTGTGCCCATGCCTGAGATCAATATCTGAGGTGACATGGGCAGAAAGAAGTGACTCAACTCGGAAAGTCAAACTCGGATATAAAAAAAGTGCAATGCCCAGCCACTCCCACCCAGTGAGATTGCGCAAGGCAATACTGCCAGATAAAGAATAAACCACGTGTACTAATACTAACACAATGAGCTCAAGAGAATCGGCAGGAAAGAACTGCGTGACAAATGAACTCCTCCAATGCTTAGAATGTAGCCGTCCAAGATCTGCGATCTCGACATGTAAACACAAAGCCCGAGGGGCCGGGTATCAACACATCGAGGGAAAAAAACGATGGTAGAAAAGTTCGAATGGAAGTGGAGCATCCCACAATGCCGCCGCGTTGTATGCGAAATCAAGGGAGTAACCGCATGGCCCAAGGATATCCGACTGCCCAAGCCTGAGAGAGAAGTAACAAAAACAGAAAAGTGCCCGTATTGAAAGAAATCCAGGTATACCGCCGACCACGCAAGTCTGACCACGCCACAGGAGAGCAGGGTATCAGCACAACGAGCACACCGCAGACTCGGGTCCGCGTTTCATCCGCACCATTCAACTTCCCCCCAAATATAAGTGATTTCCACAAATCAATCATGTGTATCTTCAACGTAGGCGAGTCCAAATGCACGCTGTATGGGTCGCTCAAACTGTAACGTAAACCAAGGAGCTGGCCATGAGGTCGTCAGGGAGTCGCGCCCGTTGGTATTTGACGCATGCAAGTATTCCGAGCACATGCCCACAGTGGTGACAAGACCCAACCGTATGTACACTCAAAAAGTAGTCGTTCGTGAAAGATTATTGTCGAATGCGTATCTCGTTCAAACATCCCAGGCGTTCAAGATCAAGTTAGGCCGTAGCTTCGTTTGCGGTTCGGACTCGTGTTGGTGGTTTGGATGTGCGTAGTTGTTAAGTGATCCCGAAGATACAAAAAATCGTGCCCTGAACTTCCTCTGCCGCTTGGGCACCTCTAACGCAGACGAGGTGAGGGACAGCAGCGGAGAGTTTTCATGGCCAGGGATCCAATGTTTCTGTGTCTTTGCCCGTTGTTTCGAGTCCCACAGCTTCACACAGCAATCGATTGCTCGCCCTGATAAGGTACCCGAGAACTCTTTTCCACTACTGAGGTTGCTGTGTCCACCACTGCTGTGGCTGCTGCTGCTGTCCTGACCATGCCTGTGTGACAGCCGGTGAGGGGGTCGAGCCTTGATGCATGTATTGACGTGGCGTTTGATGGTCGTACGGTGATGGGGCAGGGTAGCCTTGGGCCATCCCCGGCATGCCAGAGTAGGGCATACCGCCTGGTTGAACCGAGCCAGAGGTGCTGGAGTGTCGCATCTGTGACGTGGAACTCTGTGGCGGGTGGGGAGACTGCTGCGCCTGCTGATTGTGCGTGTACCCGTACTGAGGTGTCTGCGGCGTCGGTGGCCACATCTGGCTTGAAGGTTGATACCCATAGCCCTGAGCCGTCTGCGGCATGCTGCCGGTGGACCCTGAAGACAAGCTTGTTGGCTTTGATTGCGGCTGGCTTGGAACTTGGGCCATACCTCTCATCGACGATGACTGGCTTATGGGGTTTTGGGCCTGAATCGGGGTCGAGTACGGCGGCGCAGTCATCATTAGCTGAGGACTCTGACTTGGGACCAGTCCGGAGTGCTGCTGTGGCATCCCTGCCGACGTCGCGTGAGGCGACTGCGTGGCACGAGACGTTGGGATACTTGCGTCAGCGGTACCAACACTGACAGGCTGGGTCAGGGCCGCGGATACGGGCTGCTCGTGAGGCCTTCGCCACATGTTGTTCATGTAATCGGTCCGCATCTCACGCTGTTGATTTACCGATCGATTGTACTCGGCGGCATGGTGAGCTTGCGCATGGATCTCGGGCATCGCGGTTGGTTGAGATCTGTCCTGGTAAGGAGGACCGGTAATCTCCTGCCGGGGTCCAGTCTTGAGTATGGACGAATAGTCGGTGCGCCGAGAGTCAGGATATTCTGACGGCGTTAGCTTGCGCACTCCCGCCCAATACATACCCATTCCAGACGTACCTTGTTGTATGAGCTGGGGATGCGGAGCACCACCAAACTGTGCTGGGTTGTTGCTGTACACAATCTCTCCTTGGGGGCCGCCCAGCAAGGACGCGTTCTGCTCCGCCGCTGCGGCCGCCTCCCGAGCCTTGGATGCACCAGGTCTCTTCTCCCCAGCCAGGTCGGCCTCGGTAAAGCCTTGCTTCCTGGCTTTCGTCTCCCAGTAGTCGTCTCTGACTCTCCGGCCATTCACGATGACTCGGCTGCCGAACTGACGGAACATACTGCGCGCCGTGACAATCGCTATTTGTCTCGACCTGTACGAGAATGGGAGGATCTCCTGGCTGACGAGGTCATCCTTTTCCGTCTGATTGGCGATGATCTTGAACAAAGACCGGTTCTTGTTGAAAAGCAGGTACGAATCGCGGTATCCGAGAACCCTCGCACACTCGGTCGCCAGCATGAAGAGCTTGTCTCCTCGGTTCGGGACGAGAAATGTTCGACAGCGATACTCGCGGCCCCCTAGTAGCTGCCCGTTGGGCATGACCTTCTTCTCCCCGCTTTCGTCGATTTCGCGGGGCAGGTACTCGTCGCCGCCCGGGCCGAGCTGGTCCGTGGTGTGGTCCCGCACCGTGGGCAATGCCTTCAAGGTCGACTTTGTCGGGGTGGGCTTGGGTGGCGAGGAAGCTGACGCCTGGGATGGCGTATAGCTGGGTTGCGGTCCCGGGAGAGGCGCATTTTGGGATTGGGGGGTCTGGGGTGGGATTGATTGTTGCATCGGAACTGGCGCCTGGGTAGGACTTTCTGAGATGGGACCGGAAGGGTTTGTTTTCATGGATTTCCCGCGTTTCCTGGGGTTTCGATCTGCTTGCGCGACAACGCCATCAGCCCGAGGTCTCCACGCCCGTGTCGCACTGCCCTGATCATGTAACATGAGACATGTCGATGGCGACCTGACACAGCTACACAAAATTGACCACAACATACCTTCATCCCCAGGTAGACCAGGGGACGGCGCTTCGTACGTGCCTGGCGACCGGTTCCTCTTGACGCCTCTTGGGTTCTGATCAAGCAAATCTGCGAGGCTGCGCATCAGCATCGTTGAGCCATTGTCAATAACGAACACGGAGATGGGGCCATGCAGCGCGACGCAAGACAATGACACCCGCGACGGCGCATCGATCTACAGTCAAGGTCGAGAGCATGTCTCTGCAACAGTGATGCGGTGGGAAGCGGGGCGCAACAGAGGTGATGCGATGACGATGATGCATTGCGATGGTCGCGTTGCGGTGGCCGGCGATGCTGGGACAGGGCAGCAGCGCGCAGTGCAGCGCAGCGCAGCGAAGCGAAGCGAAGCGCGGGCCAGGGCGCGCCCCGGCTCAGCGGGAGGGGTCGCGATGGTTCATGTATGACACTTGGGAGGGTGGCGGCCAACTTACCGGACGATGCGAGAGCAGCAGGATTGATTGTCGCACTGTCAGCAGCGTTAGGCTGTGCGGAGTACATTGAGCGCAGCAGCGACAGTATCGGCACCCAAGTCCACGGGTCGGCGAAACGACGTGTCTTGATATAGTTGGAGGGTTGATGTGAAGTGGATGCAAAGACTGCGAAGCTTGACTTGGGGAGTGTGCACAGCGATTTGATGCAGGCAGGGGAAGGGGGCAGGGCAAGGGCAGGCCAGACTGTGCGTGCGTGGTGTGCGTACCTAATGGGTTGGCACGAACCCCAGTGCCTTGACTCTCGACTATTGAGGAATAATGAGAAGGAAAAAAAAGGTATTCGCTGCCTTCTGGCGCCGCTGAACGGGGATTTGGTCAGTCCGTCCTGGGCGTCTGGGGGACCGTGGGTGCGTGGGAAGAAGAAGGGGGACCGTTCGCTTCGCTTCCCGGACAGTGGTAAGTGGTACCTCGATGCCGGGTCACGGTACTGGACCGCTCGAATGCTGCACGCCGAATACTACCAGCAGAGGTACAGTGGTAGTGACGACGAAGAAATGGGCCGAACCCGTTTTGGCTTGGTTGGTGGCAAGTAAGTACTGATGGGGGGAAGGGGGGGGGGTTGGTTCGGGTGCGTGGTGTGTGGTTTTGTAGAGGTGGCCGGTTGACAAGGGCCACCACGCGAAGAGCGGGAAAGCTGGTGGGGCGGGCTGCAGGGCGGAACAAACGAAAGTGGCTTCCTTTCCCGCCGTGGTGGTGGTGGAGGCCGGCTTGATCCAGTCGAAGTGAAGACTCAAGTCAGTGTCGAACGTGAACCATAGATCTGTATAAAATATGCATGTGTGCCTGCCTCGTCTGCCTGCCACTGTGGGTGAGTGTGTGAGGGAGAGCGCTCTGGTCAGAACGTTGGAGGATAGGATGAGGATACAGGGTCGAAGCCGGTAGGGGAAAAGGTAGATCAATCGGAGCCTTTTGAAATAGCCCTGACGAATGATGATGGGACTGGCGGCAATCAAAAATATTGGGGCCGGTAAGTCAGCAGTCGCATCTGTTACTAATGGGATCGGAGGGGCTTTTTTGGGCACAGGCGGACTGCTTGCGCCAGGTCCCGTATTGGGATCGAGTCGTGCTTTTTCTCGGGCTGGCCTGTCGTCGACGCCGGTCCGATGGGCGCGATGGCGTCGCTGCCGCCCACGCCTCTGGGCCGCAACGCGCTGGTGGATGGGCAGACGCGTGGAGCAACAAGTTCACCGAAGACGTCGAGTTGTTCTTTGATATGCGCGTGCGCGTGCGCGTGCGCGTGCACTCTTGGGTGTCGTGGAGGCTGCAGGCGCTGTGTAGCCGAGATTTCGGCAGTGGCACAGGGGGGTTTTGGTTGGCAATCAAGGTCGCTGCGAACCTTGGAAGGCAGGAATGGATGCTCTGCGCTGTGCTGCTCGTGTCTCTGAATATCGAATGGGGCCAGACACGGGCAGTGAGGCTTTTTGGGGTGGTTGTGGAGGCTCCTCCGGGCTGCTCAGAACATCTGGGCGTTGACAGTGCTTTGATGTACTGGCAATATCCTTGCTGTGGCGCAGAGATTTGCCAGAGGGTGTGAGCCCGAGGTGTGTGTGAGTGTGAGGGTACTAAAGTCGATGCGTGTGAGCGGATGACGATGGATGGAGTGGAGCATCCGGGTCGCGACGACAGAGGGGCAGGCCTTCGCTGTGGAGGTGAGGAAGATAGAGTAGATAGGTTGGGTTCGAGATCCCAATCTGCGAGATACGGCGAGATACGGCAGTATGGTTTAGTTCGCCTGCCTCGACGAGACCCAGCAGGGAGATGACAAATGGGGGATGCGATGGTTGTCGGACAGCAAATATGTCGAGACCATGACGGGGGCAAGCTGGAGACGAAGAAGCCCTGCGGGAAAATACACACACGCGAGTCCAGGCAGACTAGACAGGACAGACACAGGGAGACGGACGGACGGACGGGCAGACTAACAAGAGCAGTACGTCCTGTCAATTATTCACTATCCCAATCTATCTTTCTTTCTTTTCTTTCCTTTCGTTCCTTCCTGCTTCCTTCCTTCGTCGGAGTGAGCAGCGATGCCCCTACCCAGCATCCTGGGAGGGGGGTGTGCGGGCGTGCGCGTGTGTGTGCGTGGGTGCAGAGCAGGAGCAGGCCTGGCAGGTACAATGCACAGTACGGTGCACCCCAAGGTCAGACGGGATGGGAAAGGAGCCCCTGTCTACGCCAACCTGAAGTGAAAGCTGATGCATGATACTGCAGCAGGGACTGCATGGTACAGAAGGTACGGCGTGAAAGGTATCAGAGTACCCAGATATCCTACATGGCGCTACTGTGGGCGCTCCGTCCGTGATACCCCACAGAGCTTGGGATCACCCCAGTAGAGCTGAAGCTTGCGGAGGCTCAGACGGCGTTGTCGTTGTCGCGCGAGAGCGAAAGGCGCCGTCACTTTTCCCACCTGCTGGTCAGACAACAGCGACAGCCAGCGCGCACTTCCAGAGGGAGGTACCTAGGGAGGTAGATTCAGCCCAGTCAGCCCATGGGGGATAGCCAGACCCTCGGTGCTCGCGGCGTCCGGGGTTGGTGGCGAACGTCATGCTCTGCAGCCTCTTTCTCATCACCTTTGGCAGGAAGCCTGCAAGCCCGTGGGCGTGGACGTGGGCGTGGCGAACCTTGGAACGAGGCAGCGACTGCAATGTCCCGATAGCCATCCCATGAGCTACCCAGCCAGCCATTTGATGGCGCCGCCGCTGCAGAGCAGTCCAGAAGCGGCCAGTGGTTCCGCCCAGCTCCCAATTTACTTCCCCTTCAGGTTTAAGCCGGGAATAGTGTTTCCGACCCAAGCCAAGACCCCGGCTGGACCAGCTACCTGGTACTGTAGCTGTACGACGACGACTACCCGGTCTATACAAGCGTGCATTACTGTAGTTGCTCCGGCTTGAGGCCGGACAGGAAATAGAGACTGCGGTAATAAGAAGTGCAGCGCGCACTATCACACTGAAGGCGCATGGCAGACAAGAGCTGAAGCTCCCTGCCCATCGAGCGCTCGGGGCGCACGGCGGCTACAGCGGATAGCTACCTGACGTCTGTGTGTTTTGCATGTCCTGGATTGTTATTCATCATTTATTTGTCTTTTCCGGGACAGACAGATGTCCACGGTGATGAGAAAGTAGAATATGCTTGCTGACATGCAGGCCGTCAGTCAGCGAGGCAGGAGCTCGCTGGCGGGCAGGCATGAGAATGGTGCAGGGATTCTCATGCCTGGATGCACGCGAACAGTCAGAAGGAACAGAAGCAGGCAAGCAAAACAGGACGGGGCAGGTGACACTAGCAAGAATGAGGCAAATATTCCCCCTCGTTTTCCCGCCTGGACGCGAGTGAGCTCTATTCCATGATACCCAACTTGGCCGCCTACACGGGCTGGCAGGAGGGACACGATGTCGATTTGGACTTCCATTTCCGGGCCAACATGCCTGGGCGCGCAGTACACTGCGTATACATACATATATAACACATCACCACCAAGCGAAGCACGAAGGAGACTGCACTGCAAACATGCGCTTGTATGCCGTGCCCTCGTTGTCTCTGCAGATACCTGCGCATATTATTATAATTGTCCGCGTAATTGTGCTGCAGTAACTTTCCGAGGGGGGACCCATGGGAAGGCGAGCAGACAGCACGCGGCAGGCTGGCAGGGGAGGAGAGCCTCGGGCCCCCCCAGCCAAGCAGCGCCCGATCGAGACGAGCTTCCTGCGCATCCCATCCCGTCACCAGGACAGAAGAACCAGGGAGGGAGCAGGCAACTTTTCCGAGATGTGACTGCTCTGGACTGCCCAGGCTCCAGTGTCCGTCTTGGTCGCGGCCTACCTAGGTACAGCACCTGGAACCCACAACCCAATCTTCAACCCCTGCACTGCCTGGCGAGGGCCCGTCCAGAGCCTTGGAGCCCAAGCTCCCTCGGCTTTTATCACCTTGGTTCGCTCCTTCGATCCCATCCATCCATCCAGCCTGCCATCATCGTCACTCCCCGACGGATTGGGACGGGCCAAACAGAGCGTGACAGGGCACGGTGGTCTGGACCTTGTCCAGTGTCGGATCACGCACCGGTGAGGGACAAAGATGAGACGGTTGGCTCGCCGTCCAGCAGAGAGCCCACGCGAGGCTGCACTTTGGCGGGTTGAAGCACAGTCCTTGGCAGATGCGCCGTACGGTACGGTACCCGGTCGACTTTGCCCTGCCTGCCATTATGGGACTGACTGCCTATCGTGTGAAATGTCTGTCTCGACGTAGCCCAGCTGGCCCAAGGCAGGCTACCTGGGTACTTTGCCGTCTTCCCTATTCACCTCACCCGCTATTTGGAAGCCACTATCTCTGCAGGTCAGCAGCTAGTGGGTACTATATGGTAGGGACCTAGGGGGCCTGGAGTACCTGCCTTCCCGCACACCCGCCGGTGCTGCCGATGTTGCTGCTACTGCTGATGATATTGATTGATACTGCACAGCAGCGCGTGCCGTGCCTTCCTCATCCAGAAGCCGCCCCTTGTCTGTATTCCCATTCCAATCACATCCTGCGCTCTGCGTTTCAAGATTTCAGCCGACATGATGCGCCGATGCACCGCTGTTCTCGAGCTCCTGAGCTGACGTCGAGGGCGTCAGTCAGTCACAGGCCCCACGGCTCGCCAATCATCATCTCATCAATTGCTGCTGCGCAGGGTACGGTGCGGTACAGCACGGGACAGTACTGTGCTGCAGTGCGCTGCGTTGCCTGCGTTGCCTGCGTTGCCTGCGAGTCCAGTCGATGGGACTAATGCGCTCCCTCCGCCTCGGATCGTTTCGAGCTACAGGCCCACACCTGGGCACTTGCAACACTACTGTACACACATGTTGCGCCGTACAGCACATCCCAGCTCATTCGGGCCCCTTCCTGGCTATCCAACGGGATTCGCAGCAGGCTCCCTGCCTCTCAGAGCCCGTGAGGCTGAGGCTCGCTGGTTTAACGTCTGCGACGGTACGCTATATCGTGGTACAGAGTAGCTATAGTACACGGACCATACAAGGAAAGTTGCCCTCGCACAGACGCCGTTCACCTTCGGCCGGCGTATTCAACGACGGCGCATTGTCCTCACTAGGGTATCGCTGCGAGCACAGGTCACAGGCCTGGAGCTTCGTGGTTTTGGCGTCTGGCCAGCTCTCGCTTCCAGAGGGCCGTTGCGACGGCGCTGCCGTCCTTGTCACTCGCTGCCGCTGCTCCCGAAACTCTCCAGCGCCCTGGCAGCCTCGACCTACCACCGCATGCGCAGCACACCCTCCCATCTACAACCTGTGCAGAGCCGTGCCGCCTGGTGTGGGGTGCGGGAGTCATCCTTCGAGACAGCACCAGCCCAGACAGCTTCTTTCGCCCCAAACACCATTGCATACAAGCAAATTGCAGACAATAACAAGCCGTGACTTCACTGGCCCCCGAATCATTCAGAGACGGAGATAACCACCAGCAAAGGCGCCCGGTTCGGAATCTTCCATTCGCGAAATCATGACTTCCCCACTACCGTTGACACATGACGCGAGACTGGACTTCTCCAAAATTCATGCCTTGGATGGGTCCCGGCTCAAGGCTCCAGAAGGGCACAGCGCACAGCTGGAGGCTTCGCTCAGGGAGTTCCCGGGCAGCCCAGGTTTGAGACATCGATGATATCAGGCCTGCAGCTTTTCTTCAGAATTACCCGCGACTTGCACGATGTTTGACGCCACAGCACATTTACTCTACATGCCGCAGCTCTTCTGGTCACAAGCTACCTCACTAGCTGCTCGTTAGTACGCATGGCAAAGACAGCTTGCTCCTAACCCATGTCGGCAGGATATTACCTGGTAACGATACTTTGTCAGTCGCCGTCGAAATCCTGTCCTGTTCAGGGAACTGCGCCTTCAATACGTGAAGCAAGGCCCACATGCCCGCCGCGTATTCGCTTCTCACAGCATGGTATGACCCGTCCGTCTGCCTGCTGCCTCTGCTCAGCGGCACATTGATGACAACGAGTCCGAGGTCTCGGCATGCCGATAAAAGATTCGACACATCGTTTCCGCCTCTAACCAGAAGGGGTAGGTAAGACAGAGCTCCAGGGTAGTCACTTCCCCCAGAATGCACGCGGGCTGCATGTACGTCCAGAGCCAAGCCGCAGCTGCATCCATCGCTGACGACGCAGGAAGGGCGTGCTCCAAGGGGGCTTGTTAACCCGTGGTCAATCGCAAGAAGCAGTGTTGCCGTCCGTCACGGGTACTTTAATCGTGTTTGTGTCGAGTGGGGGGACTGGCATGTTTTCGCATCTGATGACGAACAAGGTGATATTGTATGGCCGTCATTGCGACGGTTGCTCAGGAATGCGAGTGGTGGATATGATGCCCGAGACACTTCAGATCGGTGCGACAAAGTCAAACATGAACGGACCGCACCTGTGGTCACAGGGCTCGGCCGCGCAGACGTACTCAATCATGACCGGCTTGTCGAAGGCAGATTGTGGGAGCACGAGCAAATGCAGCTGCGAGAGAGGGCAAGAACGAGGTGCAATAAAATTCTCCCGCCATTCACACCGGGCTCGAACAAAGGTTTGCTCGTCCCGTGGTCACGTACGGCATCGCCAATATGGCACACAGCGATCGCCGACCAAAGTCGGAATGCTCATCAGCGGGCGCCGTTTCGGGGGACTGCGACTACGACGTCGATGGGTGACCAGCTAGAGCAAAATCAGAGCAGCTTTGTATCGAGCCTGCCGGGGAGCCGTACGGATGACCAGGGCGAGAGAAGCTTATGCTCTGCGCTGCCCAGGGCAATGCTCGGAAGAGAAAAACGCCTTCGGCTGCAACGTCAGACCCCCTTTGGATTGGAGACTCCTTGCAGCCAGAACTCGATTACTGAGGCGCTCTACAACATGATGACTTGAGGGCCGTTCGCGTGGGAAGTTGTTCTGGAAGCTGTTCGGGAATATCCCATATGACAAGGCGTATGTGACCTATTCACATATTCGGAAATCGCAAGTGCTGTCAAGTGGCTGCGATGGTCCAGGGTCGCGGGACCAAGGTGCGGGAGCACGACAAACGGAGCAGCACTCCAGCACCGCTACGGGACGTGGAGAGGGTGTGGATGGAGAGCTTGAGTCAAGGCATGCACGAGATGAGGGTGTGAAGGACCAGGATGGAGCCTGGCGCGTAGCAGGCCAAGTCCAGACGGGCGCTACAGGGGTCAGTTCTGTGAATGGGTTTGTCAAGAAGTAGAACACCTGATTGGCCTCCACAGCGTCGCAACGACCCGTCCAGCTGACACCTAGGAGGCCCTTGGAGTCTGGCTGGCCAGGTTCGATGTGAATCGTCGAATCATCGACCGATCGCAAACTGGGTCTTCCATCAGACGGGTTTGATAGACGAGCCTGATTCGAAAACGCCACGGCTCGAGGACCGTCGGGCTTCTCACATTCCTCCGGGCGAGGTTAGGGCCTGACTGAGCCTGATGACCTCGGGATGCCGGGAACACTCGCATGGACGTTGAGACAATTCCAGGCCAGCAGAAATGGAATTTCTGCCATCAAAATCTGTCAAGACGGTCCAGAGCGGGCCCACCAACCAACACGGCCGAGGATGTGCCGCCGCAGCCACCACCACACCAACTCTCGCCTTGTGCGGTCGATCAGGACATGGGGACCTGTTCGTGTCGCATTGGGCGGATGCAGGAGACTGAACGGGCAGTCCCTTGTTCCCGCTTTGCAGGCTGGATAAGGAGGTGTCTCCATCTGCATCACAGCTGGCCCGGTGTCGTCGTTTTGTTGAACAAGATCCAGATGTCTCTGGGCCACGCCGACCAGACGCAGCAGCCCAGATGCACATGCGCTCAGAATTCGTCCCCCCGGGGTCATGATAATCTACGGCCAACAGTATACGCCCAGGCTCCCTCGACGGCGGTCGGAAAGATTACACGATCCAGATAACGCCAATTCGTGGCGCTAGTCCTGACTGTGCGACCTCCAAAAGTCCCCTTACCAGCGACTTCGGTCGCGGGTACCAGTACCGAAATCCCCCCAATTTCTCCATGTGGCCGGCGATTTGCCTCGATTGCGATTAGCTGGCTGGTTGTCCCTCACGTAAGACAGGTAGTTGAGTCACACAAAAAGCGGAAGCCTATCTAGGCACTGTCCGTGTTCCCGTCCGCCGTGCTCCAGGGCACGACAGAAAGGGGGCTGGCTGCACGGCTGTGCTAGTCCAGCAGCGTACTTGATGAACTATGGATTGACGGATCCGGGAGGCGGCCGTTAAGGACCAGAGCTCTGGAATCATGCCCTGCGGCAGAGCAGCCATACCAGGAGGCGAGTACCCCCCATAGCTCATGCGTGCATGGACGTGTAGTCGTTGCTGCTGACCTCGTGGGTGTTCGCATTGGGAGTACTATAGATGCATTGCAACCCCGACGGATCCGCGAGCGACGGGTGTTCTGGAAGGGTGTGTGGCCCGGCAGAGGCGAGGACGTCGGGACCCAGGACCCAGGACCCAGGACTCCTGGGGCAGAAGGGAGGGAGGGGACCCCAAAGCGATCGACGCCGCACGCTGCTGACGCAAGAGACGCAGCCAGAGGATTTATCTGGACCAAGCTGCGCAAATGCAAGCGAGCAGAAGAGGGCCCCTCTGTGGGCCGCCTGTACTTGGTAGGTGAGAGCATTCCATTCTGGGACAGCCCTCGGCCACCTGGCCGCCGATGCACCGCACCGTCGCCGCCCACATACAGGATGACCCTGATGATATCAGTCATGCAGGTGCAGGCGCAGATGCAGATGCAGATTCCCACTGATCATGCTGGCACATCAGCAGCCATGAGGTGAGGTCTGGATCGCTTTGCAGGTGGCAGACAAGCAGACAAGGAAGCACAGGCCAGCGCGGGCCACGGTGGATCCATGATGCTCAGGCCTTCCCAGCACGCCCAGTTCCCACTGTCCAGTTGATGGATGGGCGGATGGATGGACTGTGGGCCCCCTCCCCATCCTCGGCAACTTATCTTATCTATCTCTGTGCGATGCTGCAGCGTAAAGTCGTACCGTACGCGGCCAGACTGTGTCACTGTGAACATGCTGCGCCGCGTGTAGCAAGGTTGCCCGTGCTAAAAGTAGAAGTCTAAAACGGAGCACGAGGATTGCAACATGACACGGCGCTCAGGGCGGCCTCAGCACCTCTCTCCTGGTCACTTGAGTGCCGTCATGGCATGGGGTATAGCTCCTCTGTCTGCTCCATCCCTTGCTTGGACCAAGCCTTGTCAAGGTTTCAACCGGTGGATCAACGGGGCGGGACCTTGGAAGGGCCCCCACCGGCCTCGGTGCTCCATTGGCATACATACGCTTGTGAGCAAGTCCCGCAGCAGAGCAGCCCACGCGCCCGTGGACGAGGACGGGGCCGAAGCTCTGATCGCAACCAAGTCCTGTCTGATTTAGCTCGGCGCCGATGATCAGAGCAAGGGAGGCACCCCGAAGTCTGCCGGTTTGGCTCTGCGACTCTCGAGGATATGCCTGCACTCTGCGATCCCATGGGGTGAGCAATAAATATATGGGTACATACCATGTACGATATAGTGGTCGGGAAGCAATTGATGTCAAACCCATGGAACACTATTCCAGCGTACGAATCAGAGCAGCTCCCCTGCCCGTCGACCCCGTACACAGATGCCTATGACTCGAGAACTACTTGCTTTTTCTACCCCTTGGGCAGAACCTGTGAAAGCCTACACGCAGTAGTGCATTGAAGGTTGTTTAGTGCCCGGCATCTCGTTCGAGTTACACAACCTAGTCCTTGAAAACCGGTCTGATTGAAAAGGCAAAAGAACGAACAGCGGTAGGATCAGAAACACTTCAAGCTGAAGCGGGGCCTCCCTATACTTGCCAGGAATCAGTCTGTCTAGAGACGATGAGAGTGGGAGGCACCTGCACGCAGCACTGCACAGACTGCCTACCTAGTGCTGTGTTCCGCCTCGTCTACTCGACAGCACAGACGGGTGTAATGAGTTGATTGACTCGGTTTGCGATTCGATCACGCGGCTACTCTAGCTCCGTGATACCTTCAGGCATCTCTCCAAGCCACGGGCAATCTACTCGACGGACGCTGTGTTGCCCAACTAGCTGGACTGCAGGGCAGACGATGGTTTACACAGCATTTCCATGTTCCGCCATCGTCTCGACCGCCGGCAAGCTTAGTAAGCTCTGCACGTGATGCGATTTTTTCCACGATGCCTCCTGTGCCGTCTCTTGCTGCTGCTCGCCTGATGTCAATGGGAGAACAATGGAGACATGAGAACTCCAAGCAAGAGGCTGACTAATTTTCTGAACGTTTGCTGCACTGTCTGCTGAGAACAAGGACATCCCATCCAAAACCTCCGGATCATCCAAGCACCAGGCCTCGTCTTATCGATAAACAGGCCCCAGTGAAATTTCCATAGACGACATCACATCGACAGCAGCTGTGTTAAGCAAGCAAACGGACCACAACAAATGTCCAGGCAGCCGACGTTGCGAAAATGACGAGTCTCAAGAGGAGCCTGGGCTCTGACCCTCTGGCTTCAAGCATCGCCAGCAAGGTCTACATCCGCTCTACGAAGGCTGGCAAGCTGCAGAAGATCGTCAAAGAGGTGTACCTGCGGCAGGACATCCCCTGCTCATCCAAGTTATGTTCGAGCTGCATTAAGACTGCCCCTCGAGATGCAGCAGGGAAAGGTAACTGATACATGACCCCATCTACTTACTTCTACAGACCTCATGCTCACACGCATCACAGTCACGCCGTTCGTTCTCTCCCAGGAGCCTGCTGGCACGAAGGCCTTCCCAAGGGGCCACTACATCGTCCCCGACACCAATGCGTTCCTCAACGCCATGGACCTCTTTGAGCAGAGTTCAGCCTTCTACGATGTCATTGTGCTGCAGATTGTCCTGGAGGAGCTGCGCAACCGCTCTCTGCCCCTGTACAACCGCCTCATCGGCCTGACCAAGAGCGACGAAAAGCGCTTCTACGTCTTCTTCAACGAATTCCGCCTCGAGACCCACGTGGCCCGTGAGCCTGGCGAGACCGTCAATGACCGCAATGACCGCGCCGTGCGTAAGGCCGTCGCCTGGTACGGCGAGCACCTGGCCAAGACCAAGGCGAAGAAGGTGCCCACGGTGGTTATGCTCAGCAACGACCGCGACAACCTGCGCAAGGCCAAGGCCGAAGGCATCGCGTGTTGCTCCCTCGGCGAGTACGTCAAGGGACTGGAGAATGCGGACGAGCTTATGGATATGATCCCTGAGTCACAGGCCGAGGTCGACAAGCAGCGGGGGCCGGGCGGGCACATCTACCCAGACTATTACTCGATGTCCAAGATGATGACGGGAGTCAAGAATGGTCTTCTCCACCAGGGCGTATTCAACATGTCGCCTTACAACTACCTGGAGGGCTCGGTCAGAGTACCTGCTTTCCCCAAGGCGTTGATAATCATGGGCAGAGAGAGCATAAATCGGGCTGTCGACGGTGATGTCGTCGTCGTGGAGGTCTTGCCCAAAGACCAGTGGAAGGAGCCATCCACACAGATCATCGAGGAAGAAGCACTGACGAAGAACGAAAACGCCGACGGTGACGAGGGAGAAGAGCTCGTCTCAGTCAAGGAGAAGAAGGCGCTCCAGGATGAGGTAAAGAGGACGCAGGGCAAGACAGGAGAGGGTCATGCCCAGCCGACTGCAAAAGTAGTGGGCGTGATCAAGCGGAATTGGCGTCAATATGTCGGGCATATTGACCAGTCGTCGGTTAGCCAATCCTCGACGCAGGGAAGGAGGCAAGATACGGTGTTTCTCGTTCCCATGGATAAGAAGATCCCTAAGATTCGGCTCCGCACGAGGCAAGTGGCAGATTTGCTCGGGAAGAGGATATTGGTCACTATGGATGCGTGGGATCGAGACTCGAGACATCCTGTAGGGCATCTTGTGCGGACCTTGGGTGAGATGGAGACCAAAGCCGCGGAGACCGAGGCGCTGCTCCTCGAGTACGACGTACAATACCGACCATTTCCAAAGACCGTGCTGGACTGCTTGCCAAAGGAGGGACACGACTGGAAGGTTCCAGCCAGCACGGATGACCCGGGATGGAGAGACAGAGAGGATCTTCGAGGGCTTCTGATCTGCAGTATCGATCCTATCGGCTGTCAAGACATCGACGATGCACTACACGCCAAACCGTTACCAAATGGTAATTTTGAAGTCGGAGTGCACATTGCCGATGTGTCACATTTTGTGAAGCCAAACAACGCGATGGACACAGAGGCTAGCATTCGCGGCACAACAGTGTATCTGGTTGACAAGCGAATCGACATGCTTCCCATGCTTCTGGGCACGGACCTGTGCTCCCTCAAGCCCTACGTTGAGCGATACGCCTTCTCGGTGTTGTGGGAGATGAACTCGGATGCTGACATCGTCAACGTGCGCTTCACGAAGTCAGTCATCAAGTCAAGAGAAGCCTTCAGCTACGAGGAGGCACAGCTCAGGATCGACGATGCGTCCCAACAAGACGACCTCACCAAGGGCATTCGGACACTTCTCATGCTGTCCAAGAAGTTGAAGCAGAAGCGCATGGACGCCGGCGCCCTGAGCCTGTCCTCACCCGAGGTCAAGGTGCAGATGGAGTCGGAGACGTCAGATCCTATCGATGTCAAGACGAAACAGCTCCTCGACACCAACTCCCTCGTCGAGGAATTCATGCTTCTCGCCAACATCAGCGTTGCAGGCAAGATTTACGAGGCCTTCCCCCAGACCGCCATCCTCCGGCGCCACGGCGCCCCGCCCAAATCCAACTTTGACGAGCTCTCGAACCAGCTCAAGGTCAAGAAGGGCCTGGAGCTGAATGTCGAGTCGTCGCGCGCCCTCGCCGACAGCCTGGACGCTTGCGTCAACCCCGACGAGCCCTTCTTCAACACACTGGTCCGCGTCATGGCCACCCGCTGTATGATGAGCGCCGAGTACTTCTGCTCGGGCACGCAGTCATACCCGGAGTTCCGCCACTACGGCCTCGCGTCCGAGATCTACACTCACTTCACGTCCCCGATCCGGCGGTACGCGGACCTGGTCGCGCACCGGCAGCTCGCGGCGGCGATCGAGTACGAGCCGGTGGCGCCCTCGGTGCGGAGCCGGGGCCGGCTCGAGGCGGTGTGCAAGAACATCAACGTGCGGCACCGCAACGCGCAGCTGGCCGGGCGGGCGTCGATCGCCTACTACGTGGGGCAGGCGGTCCGCGGCAGGGTCACGGAGGAGGACGGCTTCGTCATGAAGATCTTCAGCAACGGCTTCGTCGTCCTCGTGCCCCGCTTCGGCATCGAGAGCGTCATCCGGCTGCGCGACCTCGCCGACCCGGAACCCCAGGCCACGTTCGACGCCGAGAACTACGTCCTGACGACGTCCGGGAGCAGGGAGGTCACCGTGGAGCTCTTCCAGAAGGTCAGGGTCAGGATCAGCGACCAGAAGGAGGAGTCGACGGGCAAGAGGACTGCTAAGATGGAGCTGGTTTCTGTGTTTTGAAAGCACGAAGTTCTAGATTGGGCCCCCCTTACGCCGGGGCCGGGAATTTGAGATGGATTCATTTGGCTCAGGCCACGGCTAAATTGAGTCGACCAATTTGTGTCCAACCTCATTAGACAAAACTTAATGAAATATGGTGACAACCAGGCGCCATAGTTCTAGCATCTCATTGATATGGATCATGTCACAGGTCATACTCTGTGATCTTTCCCTTGCCAAACATGTCTTGAAATTTCAAGAATTTCACTTCCATTGTGCTGATGAAGGCTTGAGAACCTACGTCTTGCTTGTCTGAGATTTGGAGAAGATCCTCTAGGCTCAGTAAAACAGCAGTAGTACTGTGCTCTCATACCATTCCTGATCTTGTAATAACAAATGTTTTGAGTATCATGTATCAGACTCCGAAACGCCCAACACATAGTCTGTGCTACTAAGCCTTCCGCACGAGGAGGAGAGGGCCCATCGCCCTTCACTTCTCACAACCCGTTCACTCTCAGCCCTCCATCTCAACCTCCTTGACCGCAGATGCATCATCGTCACCCCAAAGCCCCTCGAGCTTGAACTCGGCTGCCCACTCCGTAACGATTTGCTTCTGGTCCGCGGATGTGTCCGCAGGCGCCGCTGGAGCGGGTAGCTTGATTCCGGCCACGGCGGCAGTACCGTCTGCCGCCGGCGTGGGCGCAGCGACGGCCGGCGCGTCCACCCAGCCCTGGATGCGGCCATCACGCCAGTCGGTGACGACGGTCATCGCCGCCGCCTGGATGTTGGGGACACCTCCCCTGCCGAGGCGGCCGCGCTTGCGCGCGACCTGCACGAGGAAGTCGGTGGTCGCGTCCCCAGTGTCCGAGTTGGACAGGAGGGGAGGAAGGTCGTACGCGCCCATCAGCCTCTCCATCAGGGCGGGGGACGTGGACAGTCGCTTGAGCAGGAGGGTGACGGCCGGGACGGGGTCCTCGATGGCCTTTGGCGGGACGACGTTGAGGAGCACCAGGTGCGCGTGCGCCTCGGTGGAGTCCTTGGGCACGAATCCGGTCGGGGCCACCTCGGACGTCGAGGGGAAGACGATACCAGGGGAGTCGAGCAGGGTCAGCTTGCTGTCGATCTTGACGGAGCGGATCGACGTCGTCACGCCGGCCTCGGCGCCTGCCGGGCAGGCCGACCGCTGGCCCCGGCCGCCGCCGAGTCTTGAGAGAAGCGCGTTGATGACCGAGGACTTTCCGACGTTGGGGTAGCCAATGACACCGACCGAGATGGCGCGCTTGAGGTTGCGGCTTGCGGCGAAGGCCTTGAGGGAGCGGAACAGGGTCGCGCTGGTGCTCTGAACGGTCAAGTCACGGTGGTTGAAGGTGTGGGCGTTTGGTGCGGCATTGGATGCGCGAATGGGAAGGGTGGGGAAGTAGGTGCGCAGGTGTGCGAGCCAGGCCTTCAGGACTGGTGGCGGGACGAGATCAATCTTGTTGAGGACCAGGATCAGGCGCTTTCCGCCTGATGCAGCCAGCATGACAGCCTTCTCGACATCTCTTGACCGTGTGCCCTCGGGATCTCTTGCGTCGAGAACGTAGAGGATAACGTCGGCCTGCTCAACAACCTGCTTGAAAACCTTGTCGTAGGCTTTCCGGGACGTCGGGTCGCCTGACACTCGGGTAGCGCCGCCTTCTGAGTCGTCAGAATCGTCATCGGAGTCGTCGTCCATGGAATCGTCGCCACTCTGCAGCTCCCGTTCGTAGTCTTCAGCGGCCCGCCTCGCGCTCGCCAACAGTGCGGCCATTGGGTTTGACTCGTCGACGTCGTCTTCGTCCATCACGTCGTCGTCCACCTCGACATCTTCGTCCTCGAGATCTTCCTCCATTACTTGCTCGCCATCGTTGGCCTTTTCCACCTGGCCGGTCTTGGCGGCCTTCACGGCCTCCCTGCGCTTTCGGGCCTCTTCCTCCTTCCTAGCCTTCTTCTCCTCAATCTCCTGCAGCAGCCTCTCCTTGTAAGGGAACAGGTTTGGGATACCCGGGTCCTTCTTCAGTTTGGAGCGCCATTCTGGGTTCTTCTTGGCCTGTTTCCTCTCTTTTCGTTGTTTGGCGTGGGATTTCTTCTCAATCTTTGCCCGTAACCTCGTGGTGGTCCGCTTGGACTTTGGCTCTGCAGGTGAGAGGTCAGTTGTATTCTCAAAAATGATATTTACTTTATGTTCTCACTCTTCGGTTTGTTGATTGACCCAGCCATTTTGAATGAGAGGCTGGTTAGAACTGAATCGGAAGACTCTGCTCGAGGAGACTGACCAGGTGAGGTGGGATGCGACGAACTTGAGCAAAAGGCGATGAAAAGCGGCAGAAAGCAGAAAATTCTCACCGCCCAGTGTAATCGATTAGGACCCTAGCCCTCGTGATTGGGGGGGGGGCGGTCTGATCGTACCAGCGGCCAAACCTCCAGGGTTCCCAGGAGCCACTATTCCTACCTATTCACCAAGCGTGCCCCTCGCGTCGAACGTCTAGTAAAGATTTAACCTGATAATGAGTGGGGCCGATCAGGTAAGAAACACGCAATGCTAGCAGAGGACGGTGGACCACCTCTCACGCAAGGGAAGCCTCCACCAGACCACGCTGCCGGAAAACGAAATGGACGCTTAGCTCGATCTGGCAGTTCCGATGGAGCCGCCGGCCACGCTCCGTCTGTCATCACGACAGCGCCCCTAGACCCGGGTGACTGTTGGCTTTTTTCATTCTTTTATTTTTGATATAGATCCAAGGCAATTCTTTCGTTCGGAAGTCTCTTACGGGCTCTATATATCATTGAAATTCGGTCGCCGTAGTTTCCTATCTCACCACGTCGTTGCAATTATACCCTTAACCACATTTACCAAATCTGCAATGGCCTTCACAGCTCCGCCCGTACGGGCGTCGTTCCGCGGCTTCCTCTTCGACATGGATGTAGGTAGTCTCATGATATCCTCTCTGTGTGCTCCAGGCGTTTTTCAGCGCAATGTTCTGTGCATAAGGAATGCCGGGAATTGACCTCTGCGGCCATCCCAATTGCCACTTCTTTCCGAGATTTGTAAGGCACATACTTACCAGGCAATAGGGCACAATCATAGACTCAACAAATGCAGTTGTGAAGCACTGGCATACGCAAGTCAACTCCCAACGCGGGTTTCGATATCCTAGACTACTTACTTGGCAGCCCGCTGACAGTCTGTCTGAAGGGTGGGAAAAGAAATCGGGGTTGCCCCAGAGGTCATCCTCGAGACTTCCCATGGCCGGAGAAGTATAGACATCCTCAAGATCTTGGCGCCTGAGAAGGCGAATTGGGAGTGTAAGTCTGACCACTCAAGGGACCTGTTCTCCGTTCCCACCGCAACGGCTGTCCTTGGCGTGCGACCGGAGAAGCAAAACAGCTGGCCATCAGCTCCAGTTTGGGGATTCGAGGGTCCTCAGAGTGGTTGGGAGGGGCCGGGGACTCCCCAGGTCCTAACCGTCTTCGTCCGTATCTGTCGATGCTCGCCCGGCAGGAGGCTGCATATCAGGGGCTTGCAGACACTGGAGGGGAACAGCTCGAAATTTCATGAACGCATGAAGCGTTGTCCTCTGAGACTTCTCAACGGCGAGGCGACGTGTTCTTTGCAGGAAGCTTTCCCTTGCCCAGGCCTCCCAAAGGACATGATCCGATTTGCCAGACAAGGACAGCCAGGACGGGCCGCCCGTCCACTCGTTACATGGCACTGACCCTATCTCCCTAGATGTCAAGCACATGGAGGGCCTCCTCCCACAATACCACGGCGAGGACGCATACGAGATCCCCGGTGCCCGTGCGCTTCTCAAAGAAATCGGCGATCATAACATCCCTTGGGCAGTCGTCACATCGGGAACAGTCCCTCTCGTTACCGGGTGGCTCAAGGTACTCGGTCTTCCCAACCCCGAACATCTTGTCACTGCAGAGAGCGTACAAAATGGGTAACGATCCCCTCCCCGTGCTCCCCTTCCGGCTTTTGGCATAGCCCGAGCGTTTTTCAGCGCCGTCAAGAGGAAATATGTGTCTAATCTGAGATTCCAGGAAACCTGACCCATCCTGCTACAAACTCGGCCTGGAGCGGATCGGCCTGGCCGGTACTGACGAGAATTCAAACGTGCTCGTGCTGGAGGACTCCCCAGCAGGTATCAAGGCCGGTAAGGCGGCTGGATGCAAGGTATTGGGGCTCGTGACAAGGTAGGTTCCTCCTCGTCTCGTGTTGACTGGAAGCTGGGGAACGTTTTGCGTACTGACAGACGGCACAGTCATACCGCAGAACAGGTCAAGGCCGCCGAGCCAGACTGGATCGTCAAGGACTTGGACTCGGTCAGGGTCGTTGGGGTGGAGGATGGACTGGTCACATTGGAGTTCTCGAACGGGCTGGCGGAGCTGCCCATGGAGAACGGCGACAGCACGGGGCCCCAATGATCATCGGAACCTTTGCAGATATTCTTCGCACGGGACTAGTCCGGTGCGCTGGTACGAACTCACTTTGATAGAACAGACATTTAGAGAAGCATTTTGGTTGCCAGCTTGGGATAGGAAATGCGCGTGTCTTTGCGGAAGGGGGACCTGTAGCGAGATATCGCAATCTAACCTGCAGGATTGTGCATATCCTACTGACCCATCCCGCAACTCGTGATGTCCAAGCTATCTCGCATGGTCTTCCGAAATGTGTGCCCTTCGCGCTTCTGCATGGCTGGCTGTCTTTGCTTTTGCGACGCAGTCAACACCCCGAGGTGGTTCCGGTGAGAGACATACGACCAATGATCTGGAGAGCGTATCGTGGCTGTACCATGAATCATCGTCCACGAGCTTGTTCGGCCCGTTGCCAAAATGACAAATCGCCAGAGACAGACGTCGACTTCCTCAGTCTCAGTGAGTGTCTTTGAGTGAGTAAAACCCAGCCATAATCCACAACTACAAGTGCGTATCCAACAGGGCGGTAAAGCAGTGGAGACTTGCGGGATGCACTGCTAGTGAACTTGGTCCTTGTCGGGCTCAGACACCAAATTGGATGGCAAGGCTGCCCGCCACCTCGATGACAGGCGACAGAGTGCTGCTAATGGCAAATGTCTTCTTCAGAACAGCAAACATCTTTGAGGATGATTTTGGCCCACATGTGTAACGTCCTCGATGCGGGCCGAGCAAGCACATTGACATTGCAAAGATGGCCTCGCGCGCGGCACGCAGCACCATGAGAGGAGACAGCTGCTGACTTGATTCGAGAGTATGCACGACATCCAGGAAGAACATGGGACTCCGCGGTCACCGCCGAAATCTAAGCGGGGAGCATTCCGCCGTGGCCTGCGAGGCGGCTCTTGTTCAACGAGGCGGATACCGAGTCCGCGGTACGGGATCGAGTCCAAGACCGGTCACGAGAGACTTCTTCTCGATGACAAATGATCCAATGTCATCCTCGAAGTCTCAGACAGACATTTCCACCGTCGAGCAGAGTTGAACAATAGGAAAGCTCATCCACGCACCAACCCAGACGCCCGATGACAGGGGAGTGGGGGAGGACACAATAGGAGATTTTTCTTCTCGAACCATTTCAAGCCCTATCCTTTACCGACCCACTGGATTGTGGCTGCCGGGGCCTACAAGAGACTGAATTCTCGCCGTGGAGGGGGAGACTTCTCCACCATCCACCGTATAGATGGTTGCCTGTCTCAGCCACCAACTGCAAGGTCCCGACGATTTGCGCAAGAATGACAGAGATTTTGTGTGGAAGCCCAGAGAAGTCGCCTCCCCGGGGAATCCTCCGAGACAGCACAAGGCTTGGAACAGGGGCGCTCAGCGTCGCCGTGGATGCCTGCTTACGCTTCGCCCTGTGCCTTGTTACTGTCTTGCCAGATGAGGCCGAACGGCGGCGGCTCTACGGTACGACGAAGGGAAAGCGACATAGTGACACCTGGGGCCGACACAACCGTCCACCGTCGGGCTGGTCGCCGATTTGCGTAACATTTGAGATTTAAGGTCCCCGATCTACCGTTGACACGAGGTGACGGGCTTCGGATGCGACGAGACTTTCGCGCACTTTGATATCCATCCAGACGGGCTCGACATGACTGAACTGTTTCCTGGTTTGGTTGGCGCTGCACAAACGATCGCCGCAAGGATGGTCTGCTGATCCTTTTGCGGCAAGCTGAGGTCCCGGTTGACTTGGAGCCAATCGCTTCCGAGTCAGAGGTGTCAATCTGCAGGAGAACGCCCCTAATCGGATGCGCTGGACCAGTGGCGAGCGGTGGCGTATGCAAGAAGCAAGGTAGGAAGGCACTTCGCTATCCCGGGGCGCCCCTGCGAAGGCAGCACTGTGCACCGAGGGAGGGGCTGAAAGATGATCCCAAGCGCCTGACCGCATGCTGTCTTGGTGGGCGACAACGCGCCGCAAAGCGATTCTCAGAGTATGAGAAGCCCCGTTGGCGCAGCGGGTCTGCGAAGCCGCTCGCAACGTCAACCACACAAGGCGTGGCGCGTGGCAGAGATGGGCAGAAGAGGAGATGCGGTTGGCTGGTCGGCGCCGAGGGTGGCAGCGTTTGGTTGCAATGGCGATATCCCGCCATCGCGCCTGGCAGCGTTCGCGGAAAATCCCTGTGCCGTCGCCTCTGCTATCAAACGTCTGTGATCGATCAGCTGCTTACTGTGCGGCCGTTGGCGTGGGTTTCCGCATGCCTTGGGCGTCAGGGGCCAGTCAGCTGGAGGCCATGACGGTGCCTGTACCGGGTGTCTTTTGAGAGCCGCGCTGTGCAGCCCAACAAAGATAGGCTCGCGGAGGATAGGAACGAAATGGGGAGAGGTTAAAATGAGCGAGTGCCCGTGCACTCAGGGACGACTCCCTGGCACTGCCCTAGCCAGGGAGCCCATGGCCTCCCCACACCGATCCCTGTTTGATGATCGAGGTATCCCTGGTACCAGTCTGGGCTGTGCTAGTATCCAAAGGGTGGTGAAGTACGGTCTCGGTACATCTGGTCCTGGGGAGGGCGGCGGGCCAGGACGGCGCTGCCCGCAGCGCGCACTAGACACACGTGGCATGCCCGGTCATCAGGGACAGATTAATTTTCAATCTCCTGGGCCCCCCTGGTTTCGTCCGAACTCCATCTTCATCGTGCACGTGAATGACGACAGATCCTGGATGGGTGGAGACTCCAATCTTACCCCTGGTCAGTTGACTTTTCGTCATTGCCCTCGGCCAGATCGGCCAAACAAAGATCTTCGCGCACCGCAACTGTCGCATCGCACAAGGGAGAGACCTAAGGCGGCTGCTCGTCCCGATGAGCTGCTTGGAAGATCCGCAGTAGCGTAAAGGGCTGCCAGTGCGGAGCCCATCCTCTCGGCCAATGCTCTGACACACGGTAGACAGAGGCGTACTGTGCACGGTGGATGGCCGGCCACCTAGTTCGCAGCAACAGCATCGGTCTCGGCGGCAAGACCATGGGATCGTTGTCGTTGTTGTTAAACCCTAAGGGTGTAAGCCTTCATCCAGGCCCTCGGAGTCGTGCTGGGACGCGAGTCCGGCTGCAGCCGAAGAAACAAGCTAAAACCGAACTGGGTTGTGCCTAGATTCATCAGACGAGGTCTCCATCTCTGACTGTGCTGTCGTCGGCCGCCCGTCCCTCTGCGCGAAGGTGTGCTATCATTGGCTTACAATCCAGCAGCTCTGACAGAAGATAAACTCATTGCGAAGTCTGACATCCATCACCGTTCATTTGGTGTTACTCTGCAGCACGCGCGCCGATGCAACTCCGAGGGAGCATTCGGCATCTTAAACCATCAAGACACTTGAGACCACCGTGAGATTCTTAAAATGAACTGCACCGTTCACCACACATTGCCTGCAGCCTCTGCAATCTGGCAAAGAGCAAAAGGCGGTGCTTGCTGCTTCGCGACAGGACTTTTGACCCGACGGACCACAAGACGGTCACTCCTAATCAGGCTGGTAATGTGTCACAGCATGCAGAAGCCCGCATAAACTGTCCTGCAGGTTTCAAATCGGTTGGTGGAAAATCTATGGTAATACCGCTTGCCGCTCGCGAGCAAGACTTGATGGTCAAGGTAGAGCCCATCTGGCGTTTGGTAAATAAAACTCGAGGTAGGCATCGATCGTGCTCAATCATTGTCAAGAGTTTGTGGCATTAAGGTCGTCATTGTCGTTGCCTGTGATCCCGAATAGGGATACAACAGAAGACATTTCATGGGCGGGCGGTGCAAGCTGCCGTCGCAGTTCAAGCTCAAAGAATCACGCCGTGCAAAGCCCCGAAGGCTGGAGAAACAAGCCGCAGTGCAGAGTTGCATCGCAAGTCTGCTTGCATGCAACCAGGCACAGCACGCTGGCGGAAGTTCTCCACATTCTTGCTCACAGGCTCGATCTAGCTTGCCACGTCAAGGCCGGTAGGGAAGACAACGCCGAAGTACCGGACAGACGAACGTGAATGGCTGTCACTTGTGAGGGCTGTCATGCCACTGACTTTGTCGGAGTCGGTGTGGAATTCGATCTTCGAAGCTCTTGGACACTGTCAGTAGAGCCTTACCAGGCCTCACCCGGGAGCTAGCCTTCAATGCCGGCCACTCCCCGGGGTTGGGCACAATGGTACGGTGACAATGAGGAGCGGGTGCGCCGGAGGAGGTGGGACAAGCAGCTCTCGTACTGCCCTCGGCGCTATGCAAGCCTGGAGGTCTTAG
>JACBFG010000013.1:1875080-1903120 GCA_013435955.1 Diaporthe sp. HANT25 | reverse complement strand
AAAAAAAAAAAAAAAAAAAAAAAACAGAGGACAAAACATTTCAGGGTCTGCCAACACCGTCTTGCTAGCCCAAACTATGCTGCAGATGGAGAGAAGATGCTGATGCTGCCAGTGGACTCTGCTAGCGACAATTTTGCCTACCGAGTCGGACTATCTGGAAGAGCGGTAGGAAGAGAAGACGTTCTGCTCTCGGGGCCACGGATATAGCAGATATCCACAACATCCGTTTGGTGGTTCGTCGGTCGCCCCTTCGCACCTGAATTGCTTGCGCACCGAGCAGCTCTGGAGCTCAATTCGAGATTTGAGGTCCGATCAAACCACAGAAGGCTGCATGCCCCCACAGGCCAGCGCCGCGACTGCGGTGGGTAATAGGCATGTATCCTGCGCTGCGGTGGGCAGAGGCACTGGCACTGGCCGTCTCACGGCCCCCAGAACTTGCAGATTGAAATTAGAGTTGACCCATAAATAGATCAGTCTTTCATGCAGAAGCGGTGCAACCCTGCGGCAGGGCCTGCACAGGCCAGCGCACCACTCCGAATCCCCACAGGCTCCGAGTCGTCCAGAGTTGCGATGGATGTGGCCAGTAGCCCCACCAGTCCGTCAACAGGATTGAGATGTCTGCTTGTGTACATATCCGCAAGGAACAATGACACATGCCGCGNNNNTGGGGGGGGGGGGGCAAGATGCCATTTCTAGTAGCCACTGGGCGTGCAGGCGTGGCAGTGGCCCTGCCCAAGGCTGGTTGCGTTCGTCAGGAGCCTGGTGCAGGTGTTGCAGGATGCAGGATGCGCCGTGTGTGCGTGTGTGTGCGTGTGTTTGTGTGTTCACCTGCCAGCCTGCCTACCTACTGCATGTACACAGTAATGTACAGAAGTGCTCTGCGACAAGGTGATAGGGAAGACAGGTCTCCCTGGAGTTCATGCCGCTCAGCCGCTGTGGTTGGTCATGATGATAAATGTGGGCAAGTGCCATCCTGTGTGGTGTGTGACGGCGCATGGGCTACCTCCGAGCACTGTACAGTGACTCGGCGGCAGACTAGATACTGATGTAGGCGACATGGGGAAGATAGCGCGGGCGTGCTGGCGCACACACATGACATGGTACACAGCACAAGAGTACCATGTAGCCATCTCCTCCCGACGCTGCCTTCTTGGGAGGCGAGCGGCTGGACCTAGACCACTACTGCAGGTGCCGCGGGGGCCCGAGGGGCGAGTGAGGGGGGCGGGTCGCAAGGTGCCGAGATGGTGACATCGCGAGGAAGACAAAACCTGCCGATTGATAGGAGAAGGAGAGTCAGAGAGAGCGAGAGAGAGATAGAGAGACAGTGTCTTGGGTGTGAATGCCCCTTTGCTGCCCGTGGCTTCATCATGGGGCGTCAGGAAGATGAGAGATGGGTTGGGGCGTGAGCACTTAGCAGGCTGGCAGGTAAGATGATGGGCCGTGGCGGAGGATGACGGGAGGGGAAAGTCCTGCAAAAAGAAATGGCCCGCAGGTGGGTGATGATTGATGGGTGAGGTGAGGTGGGCCGTCGTCGGTCGACTGGGACCTGAACCAGGAACTGAACCCCAAAGGCAGGCGGGGCCAGGCCATTGCAATTGCCATCTTGGGATTATGGGACTCAGGCACAAGGAGAAGCCTACCATATTGGTAGAGCTCCCCCTGGCGACTCGTCTGCTTTCGGTACTTGTCTGTGCACACACAGTCGTATTCTTCCAACTCCCGACCTCGCCGCCATCAAGAAAAAAAAAAAAAAAGGACACATCGACGGCGACCCCACCATCCATCTACACTTACAGGTATGCCATCCATGCATCGACGTGGACCGACCTGCCATTGATGCCACTGACACTGCCGTCGACCAGGGCACGCCTCGCTCGAGTCTCGAGGCTACTGCGCAGTCGCTTCGGCCGGACGCCATGCAACGCCCCCTTCCCCCCCAGCGAGCGGCACGAGAGAATGCTTGATCAGCTCTCACTTCCCGTCCCATCCATCCCATCATCACATCCCAACTCACCCACTCATCCACTCACCCGCTCGTATCTCACTGCACCCACCAGTGAGTGGTCCACACAAGCCGGCTGCCGCGGATGTCATGCTTGCCAACGGCGCAAAAAGGAACAACGAGTGAGATTAGGAAGGGAATTAAAAAAGATACGCGTCTCCGAGCCTTTGGAACGCGCCGAGTCGCTCCTGGCTCGATCGGACGCTTGCACCCTGTGGTCCCTGGGTCCCTGGCAGGCCTGGCAGGCCTGGCGGCTCTCGCTTATTTTTACGGGCTACTTCCGCGCAGGTCGCTGGGCCGTCCCCAGCCCTCCTGTTCCAGAGCCAGGCCCTCCTGGCAAGCTCCTTGGAAGATGACGACGGCCGAATGCAGATTGCAGATTACACGGTGGCTCGTGGGGCAGCATCCTCGTGAAGCCTGCGGTGCAAGATGGCTCACCACGACCCAGCTCTTCTTGGTCATGCCATCATGCCGTGCCGCGCCATGCCACGCCATGCCAGCAGCCCAGCAGCCCAGCAGGCGGCCAGCGGGCGGCGGCCAGCAGCCAGCTCAGCTCGTCACACAACGAGATCCCGAGAACTGGGGCCCACTATCTTGGCGTGCCCACTAGTCAAGATCCAGGAACGAGCGCTCCAGGACAAGCACAAGTTGGGATGGCCATGACATGGGATTGCCCGTGCCCCTGACAAGTTTGCTCCGAGTCCTGGTCCTGCTCCTGCGTACCCCATCCGTACCGCCCCGGTACGCTGCACAAGTACCTTACCTGGGCTGCTCCCCATCTCAATCCCCACCTGGGCACCACTGGAAAGCGCCGTGCCGTTGATCAAGCACCAGCCCAGAGAGCCCTCCCTGCCGACCATCATCTATCTCATCTCGGCCGGGGCCACGGGGATGATGATGTGAACGAGATGGCGGATGCAACTAACTGCACACCACCCACACACCCACCCACACACACTCACACACACGCGCTCTTTTGCTCGCATGCACGCACGCACTCCCACACCACTCACACCCACCACAACCCACCGGCCGGCCATCAGGTTTACTTTGTCCTTCAGCTCCCACCCGCCGCTGCAGCCAGACACCCACAGCCCGCCCTCACTGCAGCACGCCGACGCCAGCGCCAGCGCCAACGCCAGTGCCTTTCTGACCTGGACCTGGACCTGGGGCTCGACCTGGGGCTCGACCTCGACCTTCACCCTCATCATCACCCTACCGCCTTCCGCCACCCTTGCCTGCGCCCTCGCTGCGCTTTGAACTCACGCCCAGCTCCATCCCTCGACGCCCTTTAATCAAAGTTGCAACTCGCGTGGTGCTCCGTCATCAATTCTATCTCTGGACTTGGGGGCGGAGAGCGCCAATGATTTGGGGGTGCTGACTGCCGTTCACGTAAATGTTGCTGCTGTTCATCTCATATCGTCATGCTGTGGCGGGTAGCCGCAAGGAATTAGCTGGCGGTTGTATACGTGCGCTCCGAGGTTTAGGTCCAACTCTATTACGCAGGCCAGGCCAGACGTGCGAGGACAGCGCAGTGGGTTGCATGCGCAGTGCAACATCGAGCCGCCAAGTACAAGTTATGTATTGCACAGTACTGCACAGGTCAAGATGACTGGGGTGACTTGGATGGGGACGACATGCCCGCTCCGAGACTTGGGGGGTCCACCGCCCAGTGGCCCCCTCCTCCTTCTCCTCCTCCTTGCACCGGCTGTCTTACCCCTGTCCGGCCGACTGGACCCCCAGGCCGAACCCACTGAGATTGCCCGCTTCCACAGCCTCAGGGACCCCAGCTTGAGACCCAGCGCCACACCCAATCACAATCACGCCCGGCCACACAGCATCTCCGTAAAGTACTTCTCTCCCGCACCCTCCTCCTGCCTCCTTCACGTCCCTGTCTTGTCATCCCGCTTGGACGACTTCGGCTGGCCTTGTCTTACCCGTCGTCCTCGACCCTCACACCCTGTGCTTCTTGGTTATCTCGCGCCGCCTCCATCACTTCCCTCGATCCCTCTTCACCCGCCGACAGACTTCCTTTTCCTCATCCTCCTGCTCTTCCTCCTCCTGCCCCTTCTCCTCCTCCTCCTCCAAACCAACACTGGGACTCCCACCTCTATGCCGTGTTAGGCTGCCGGCGACTGTTGAATCACACTCTTTTTGCGAACATTGGAACTTTTACATGGTGTACTTGTGAGGTCGAACATTCAGCGGACTAGGATATCTTATTTCGGATTCGAATAATTCGCCAGCTGCCACTCTTTCCTGATTGCTGGGCGTTCGTTCTCTCGCTCCACGCGCATTTATCACAGCCACGGAGAATTCGGGATTGCCTCTGTTTTTCAAGTTGTCCTCCGGGGAACTCGCGCCAACTCTTTCGTGCCAAGCACCCCGTCACCGCTGACCGTCCAGCCTGCCAGGATGGGGGACAGCAACTTCCAGCAATTGTTCCAGGAGCAGACGAGTCATGACTATAACAGACGTGCTTCAAACATGATGGACCCCAGGCAGCAACAACACTGTATGGAATCCATGGCTGCCATGCAACGTTATCAGAATCCTGTGACGATGTGGCAACAGGCGCAGTCCCAGCAGCCCAACCTGGACGCCATGTCGATGTTGCAGCAGGTCCAGAGCCACCAACACAACCCCGGATTCCCCATGATGCTGCAGTCCAACGGGCAACGATTCTACCAGCCCTCCATGAAGATGTTCCAGGCGCTGCAGCAGACTCAAGGTTCTCAACTCTATCATGCCACTATTGCGTGCAGCAAGCGCTTCTCCGAGGAGGAAAAGCAAAAGCTCGAGAAAGTCTTCACAGATGAGACCCAGAAGCCAAGCACTAGCCGAAAACGCCAACTGGCGGAGGAATTGGGTTGCCCTGTCCCCAAAGTCAACGTACGTAGCAACACTCCCTGTCGACGGGCACACACACACACACACACACACACACACACACACACACACACTAACACCAGATGTCCCAGAACTGGTTCCAAAATCGGAGAGCCAGAGAGAAGCAGGTACACAGGGTTCAGGCGTATGAAGCCAGCCAGGCCGCCGATTCAGCAGTGTCGGAGACCGACGTGGTTGATGCTCAAGAAGATGAGAGCGAACAGGCTACCAACAGCGAGTTCTACAGCCTGAGCAACCGGAGCCAGCCCCTGCAGCCCTCTTCGGCCCCGTTCTCTGACAACGATGACATCCCGGAGCAGCATGTCCCATCTCCCAGCTCTGCGAGGGGCCAGGAAAGTGAGGAATGCGCCACCGACTCGTCCGCTGCAAGCCCTGTTACGGGCTACGGTACATCACGAGAGGACGATATCAGCAGAGATTTAGCCGGGGACAGCCACACTACCATCTCACAGTCTCAGCCCGTACCGCCGAATCAGATGGAGACCTTCTCTAACACTAGCGTCCCTTTGATCGCAGCGAGTTTTGAGAACCACACTGGTAGCTTCTCGTCCTCCCCTGATGCATACACGGATGCGCAGGATCAGATGTCTTTCCAGTCGCTTAATGGCCAATTCGCACCGGATTTCTCTTCTGCCGAAATCCATGGGCTGCCGATTTTCTCAGGCATTGAGCGATCAGACTCATTCGCCTCATCAGCATCGATCTTGACCCCGAGCACTGCGACCTTCAGCACTGGCATGACGAGCCACGACCACACTGGAGACCACTCGGGCACAGGAGAGTCAGACTTCTCCAGTGTTGAGACGCTGTCCCCGGACATGACATCTGGAACCTCGCCAGCTCTCGACCAATCTGACTCTACCGCCGATACTACTTTTACACACCCCAGCATTGCTTCGCGGAGGAAGACCCGACCGCCACAGCGGCTGAACCAAACCGCCCTGCGCAACTACCCCAACGGACCAAAGACAGGAGTCGAGGGCTCTAAGCGATCTGACATGTACGGATCGATGAGGAGAGCTGCGTCAGCAAACGGTCCACTGTCTGGCAAGATCTTCAAGTCCGCCCCTCCTGTCTCACCCCTGTCTCCTCGATCTTTCGACCCGAACTTCCTCGAGCAATTCGCCAGAAACTCGTCATTGACTGTCGGGCCGCACACTTTCAAAAACGAACCTGAGGGATCCCCCGTCGGGTCGACTTTTGAGACGCAGTATCTATCAGCGGATGCTCCTCGTTTCAATTTCCAGAGATCTTCTGTTTCAATGAATGGCCTCAGGGAGAACGCGGCAGTTTCACCGAGCACTCCTGACTTTATGCGGGATGTGGCTTTTTCTGGTGTCCAGAAGCAGGGCTTTCAATCTTTCCACCACCCCACGTTCACGCTGGACACTGGCTACGGCAACACTTCGTCGTCGGATGAGGCGTTGGCAACTCCCAGTCTGTCTCAATTTGGCTCCGAGATTGAATTTCCTACCTCGCTCTGTGCGCCGAGATACGTCGAAAGCGAACCTGCGACTCCTGCTGCCGTACAATCACAGGCATTCCCAGCCTTCAAATTCGATTCGCCGCCACGAGGAGACGTCTACCCATGGTCCAGGTCGCCCGAGCAAGTCCCGATGTGGAAGGGATCGATCGCGCAGCTCAGCGAGCCTCAGTCCCACAACTTCCAGTTCCAGCCGAATATCACTCCCCAAAACTTCCAATCCCCCGGGCAGGGTTGAGAGCGACCAACCACCTTCACCACTGGAAACACTGTATTTTTATAATGATCTAATGAATGGTCTGGCATTGCCTGGAATGCTCCTGTGGACTCGGATAACCTCTTTCGTTATTTGTCATCTTGTATCAACATCATACTGGGTCCCAATCTTTTTCTCTATATTTTCGCATTTGGATGGAAGCAGACAGCCACAGCGTCCTGGACGATACCCTCAAAAATTGCCTTAATAGCACACACTCCCTTAATATAATCTGTCTGATAATGTGAGCCGTGGGCTCAGCCGGGCGCGTGGATCACAAGGAGTAGGACCCGGACGAGGGAATGGGGGCGCGGCCAGGGACAACCGTGGTCATTGGACATGAACAAAGGCGTGGGAAGGAAACGGCGGCGAAGGTCGGACGGTGGAGGCGGTCCATGGCGGACGTAGCCAAATGAATAGACACGAGGCTTCTCATACCTTTTACGCGCTTCTCTCGTGACTTTGGACGATGTCTCGACAGAGTGACTATAAGCGAAGTCAGCAGTAGATGTTGTTCCTTGCCTGGCTAATCAATTAGACTATGAGCCGCATTCCACCCACCGGATAAATGTGGCACGAGCCGTGCCGTTGAGTCTCACCCAACTGCATACCACAGCAGTTTCCCGGTTCCGAGCCGATCCCTTGGTAGTCGATCAATTCAGCCTCGATGTCGTTTTCGCGGTATCGTGCTTGGCAGCGCGATGGGCCAGCCTCGAGGGGTACTGTGTGTTTGGTGGCCAGGCCGTACTTTTTAGCAGCACTGCGCCGTGCGGAGGGAGGATAGCGTGGTTATGACCGTTACACGGTGTATATATGCACGACATATAGATAGGTACAGAATTGCCCGAAACTGTCGTAACCACCGGGGGAAATCCGGGGGTGACTTATTTACTCAAATTTTAGCCGCGGATCTGCCGACTGCCTCCCCATGCAACCCCAGAGTTTCCTGCACGGCTGTCGCATCCCACGACAAAGGACATCTTCCCTGTAGCAATGATGCTTAGTGGTTCATCCCATTGGGTCCCATCCCCACTTCCACCACGAATCGGTCCGGCATGTTCCTGGATGGGCAGGGGAATTGGAGATGGGAGGAAATCTCTGAGCGCATCACACGACAATGTGCCCTTGCTGGTACGGTGCCTGGGTGCCTGGGTGACACCATGTCGGCGCGACTGCCAGCGGTGTGACCTCGTTTGTCTCCTGAGCCTGGTCAGGGACTGACTCGACCGCCCACCGAGGGCCTGTCGAGGTTGCTCGCCCCGTTGTCGACTAACATGCTCGCCAGGTGGGCATTTTCGGACGAGGTTCTGGGTGCCATTTCGCCTTGGCAAAAAGGCCCAGCGCCGAGAGGATTACCCGCAAGGTTCACCCCAAGCTCTAGCCCCAGATGGTAACTAGATCGTGTTCAGACGAACCGCCTGGGTCATGGAGGAGGGGTCGCCAGTCCTCTCTAGGAAACACACACACCCCAAATTTCGAACCTCGGGATTGATCCCCACGTTTTGCCCTCCTTCCCCCAACAGACAAACGACCGGGGGTGTGGCCTTCTGCCGTACCAGAGTCTGGGGAAAATGCACTCCGGTGCGGAGAAGGGCCGCGCGTGTGGATCGGAGAACGGGGCAGTCATGCTAGACGGGCCGATTCTAGCAGGACTGGGAGGGTTACCGGCTGGTGCTGCGGAGGAGGACGATGGCCGCGGCGGGCGTCATTCATCCTCGAGCAGAGGGCCCATGCCCTCAAAGAGGCAGTACCCCGGCAGATCCCACGGCACTTGTCAGGGAGCAGGCGGGCAGCCAAGCCCTGCCTCCCAGGTACGGGTGGAGATGTTTTCTCCTTTGACATCTGGGGACGGTGGTGGGAACCCCGGGATCACTCGCCTCGATGATGCTTTCCGTGATAGTATAATAATAGGGGAGAAGCCCGACCCAGGCCGCTGGTGCGGCGCCCTGCCACTACCAGCACAGGCACCACCAGCAGCAGGCCCTCCCTCACCCTCAAAAAAGAAGGCTGCTTCGTCGACTGTTGTCGCCAAGATGGCTTCCCTCGTGAAAACCTTCCTGGCTGGATCGCTGTTCGTCTTCGCCACGGTCCACGCCGGCGTCGCCACGCATAGGGGCAGCGCCAGGGACTCTGTGCTGCGCGCCAGGTCCGGCCCCGTCGTCACCGTCCAGAATGGATCCTATGAGGGTATTCATAGCGAAGAGTACGACCAGGACTTCTTCCTTGGCATGCGTTATTCTCAGGTACGGGCGACACCCGTGACCCGCAGCTGTTGATGAGTGTCGTTGTTGTTCTCTCACTGACGAGCGTTATTCGTATGTCTATAGCCAGCCGAGCGCTTCACCCTTGCACAGCCCTTGGACTCGACATGGAATGGGACGCAACCTGCGACAGAATACCCGCCGTCCTGCGTGGGCTATGGCGGCGACGACATCGGCTACTCGTTGTCTGAGGATTGCTTGTACTTGAACGTCATCCGGCCAGCAGGCATTGATGAGACGGCAGAGCTGCCGGTTGCGGTCTGGATCCACGGTGGTGGCCTGGTAAGTTGACCTCTGCAACTATAATATATCGAGGCTGGATGGTCTTGCTAATTGTTCTACCAGTACATGTTAGTAGCTTTCCCAGCCGGGTTCCCACATTCTTATAACACGTCCCCGGCATGCTTCTGGAGACAGCAGAGCGAGTTGCTCCTGGCCAATTCCTCCGGCATCATCCTGCTTCGCTTTTGTCCATTCCATCGAGCACGTACAATACTGACAACATATCTAGGGGCGGGAGCCAAGACAGGCGATACAACCTGTCCTTCATCGTCCAGAACTCGGTCGACCTAGGTACCCCCATGATCGGCGTGAGCATCAACTACCGACTGTCCGCGTTCGGGTTCCTCGCGGGCAGCGAGGCCCTCGAGGCCGGCATCGCCAACAACGGCTTCCGGGACCAGCGCCTCGCGCTGCAGTGGATCAACGAGAACGTCGCCAGCTTTGGCGGCGACCCGACAAAGGTGACCATCTGGGGCGAGAGCTCGGGCGCCGAGTCGGTGAGCGCGCAGGTCCTGGCTTACAATGGTGAGGCTTTCTCCCGAGAGGATATTTCTTTCCTGGCCTGTACTATGAGGATAATATTTTACTGATGTCCGTACCGTGTACAGGCCGCGATGACGGGCTGTTCCGTGCTGCTATCGGGGAGTCTGGCTTCGGCGGTGTCCTGTCCAGGTTCCCCGGCGGTGCCAACAACACCGAGGCCATGGATGCGCTCTACAACCTGTTCGTGTCCAACACCTCTTGCGCGTCGACTGCGAACACTTCCGCCTCGCTCGACTGTCTGCGGTCACTGCCCTTTGATGAGATCAACGCCGCGCTGAACGGTACCGAGGCCGCGCCGTGGCCCCCGATGCTCGACGGGGATTTCAGTAAGTACTCCCAAGCAAGAGCATGTCCCATCTCCAGGAGCAAGCGTCGAGACTGGGCAGCTGGTCTTCTTATAGTGTCAGAGACCAGCACAGTCTAGCAACTTACTTGGCAACTTTGACGACCAATTCTGCAGATATCATGTCTCTCTACGAATCCGAGGCCAGCCGCTAACCATTTCACAGTCGCGGACTTCCCCGTGAACCAGCTCAACGACGGACGATTCCCCAAGATCCCGATCCTGATCGGCACCAACACCGACGAAGGATCTGCCTTTGGCCAGGGCAAGGGCCCCAACGGGACGGGCGTCGACACCGACGACGAGATGCGGACCGCTATCGAGGCAATCCTGGGTCCTGACGCCCCAACCCAGACGGGCAAGTCTCTGGACCAGCTGGCGGATGAGCTTCTGGAGCTGTATCCGAATATTCAGGCCGTCGGCGTGCCGTCGCTTGAGAAGTTCCCCGTCATCGTGGAGGGTGACTCGATCGCCACGGCACTGGGCCTTCAGTTCCGGAGGACGGGCGCCTTCTTCGGAGATTTGTAAGTCTTGAGTTCCTCACAGGTTATCCCAGTTGGCTCCACCGGGTGCTGACTCTATGGGACAGTCAGTTCCAGTATCTCCGACGCCGGGCGAACATCGCCTGGTCCAACGCAGGCCTGCCCTCCTACAGTTACGAGTTCAACGTCGTCAGCACCGGCGTGCCGAGTAAGCAAACATCAATTTTCGTAGACTGCTTGAACTCCATACTAACAACCGCCTAAAACAGACTACATCGGAGCAACCCACTTCGCAGAGGTGATGTTCGTCTTCGACAACGTCCTCGCAGTGGGCTACGACAGCACCACCGTCCCCATCTCTGAGGAAGGCCCCGCCTACGCGGCGCTCGCCAAGGGCATGTCGAACGCGTGGGTCAACTTCGTCACGGGCCTCGACCCCAACGGCGCCGGGCTCGAGATCGACGGCGTCGCCGCGTGGCCCGTCTACAACGCCACCGAGGGCGGCGGCGTCGGCCGCAACGTCTTCCTCGACACCAACGGCAGCTCCGTCGCCTGGGACTCGTACCGCGCCGAGGGCATCAACTGGATGATTGAGAACTCGCTGGCGGTGTTTGGAAACTAACTGATGCGGGCCGGATGAGGGGAGGTGGTTGTGTGTATATATACACATGTGGACCGCACATATTCTTCTTCTTCTTCTCAGCTTAGTTGCTACTGTACATAAATGAATAGGCTCAATGAGCAAGGATATTTATTCGTGATCTGAGAGCGAGAATGGTCTAGTGACGTGGACCGCTGTTACCAAGTATCAGTCACGCCGTGTAACAATGGGGGTCCGCGGTGCAATGTTGCGTAAAGTGCGGCGCCATCTCCTCCCTCCCCAGCGACTGCTTGTTTATCAAAGCGCATCCAGCCCGGTGACACAACAAAGCTGCTCATGCAAATGCGTTGGTAAGCCCGGGCCTAGAAATCAAGAGTGAGTACTATCGGAGGGTTTTCCCGCGTGACTTGACACGCCCGCTTGCACCAACATCCGGACAGACGCGCAAAGCCGCATATGATACTCCGAGGGGACGTCAATGAGAGAGATAGACCTGTCAGGACCAACGTCTATTTCCTTTCCCCGCGTTACATCTACGTGGCTCGGGATGCGCAGACACCTATGTGCAGTCAATTGCAAATGAGCGTTGCCGCCCCCTCCCCCAAAACGTCCCGAGAACACGAGCATTTTGTGAGGCAGGAAAGTATCTTTTCAGTTAGATATTATGATTTATTTATCCCCCAGTAAAAGACCCGGCAATATCGTGACGTTCCTACGCCGCGCCGTGTCTACCGAACCCCTCCGGCCCCTGTTCCCCGCGAGCTATTGTGTATTTATGTATGAATGCCGTCGCAGATTTACTCCCCATGAAAGCCAGAAAAAAGTAACTCTATGCCGCCCGTATGTGAGGCACGCCCTTATTGTTGCCTATGTGATGATGGTCATTCGTCTCGTCATGATGGCCGTCAATGATGAAGGAAAATGTAGCAAAACGACAAAGCCCGCGACAGAAAGCGCGGAACCTCTCCCCCTCTCCAAAAGAAACCCTAAGAGCTCTTGCAAGAAATCCAAGCTCTGACACTAAGAACACATAACGCGCTGGCATGCAAGGAAAAAGTCAAGGCTGCGCTCAGGAGAGACTCCAAAAACTCGCTGCTCAATGCTGCCCTTTGGAAAGTCGATCAGAAACACGACGCTCAGACGCGCAAGAACTGCCCGATTCGGCAGCCGTAGGTGTTTGCGGAGTCATCTGTGAAGAGTGTATGTACAGCCAATAACAAAGTGAAGATGAGTACGGATGAGAATTGGTAGTACAGGGGAATCATAGCGGGCAGGACCAGGCGGGACACCTATCTGCGTGGCAATCAGTAGAATCCATCCGCGCCCACGCTTGTCCTGCCGCTAGACCCAGACGTCGCATTCGGCGTGGTCTGGGCCGAAGCGCTCGAATCGCTGGGTGTCGAGGGCTCAACGACCCGGTTCCGGATGGTCATGATCCAGTCATGCTGCAACAGTTCCACGGCGGTAGCTCTCTTCTTGGAGTCGCGGGAGAAGCAGCGCCTGAGGAAGTCAATGCCTTCTGGGCTGAGCTGGTCTGGCGTTGGGAGCTGCGGCGGGTTGCCCTGGGC
The DNA here is from genome assembly GCA_013435955.1 of Diaporthe sp. HANT25. Taxonomy (NCBI): domain Eukaryota; kingdom Fungi; phylum Ascomycota; class Sordariomycetes; order Diaporthales; family Diaporthaceae; genus Diaporthe; species Diaporthe sp. HANT25. Next base: position 1,890,389 of record JACBFG010000013.1, on the reverse strand, counting down.
GATGTTGTACATGATCGCCCACTCGTTGTCTAGGTTAGCCCAAGGGCGTCGGCCCGTGGCCATTTCGAGAATGACGCAGCCAAGAGACCATATGTCGACAGCTCCAAAGTGCCCTGGGTTTTCACCTTTGATGACCTCTGGAGACATGTACATCGGGGTGCCAGTCATCGACTTGTTGGGTTTCGTAGCTGAAAGGTCTTGCATCAGGGTCCGCCCCTGGCGAGCGATCACTTTGGCTGCGCCAAAGTCGACATATTTGATGATGCCGTTATGGTCGAGGAGTACGTCTGCAAAGTCGATTAGATTTGATTCGCATGCGGAATTGAGAATGCATGAACTCACTTTCTGGTTTGATGTCACGATGGGCGATCTTGATCTCATGAAGGTAAGCAAGGCCTTCGAGAAGCTGTAACGCATAAACCATGATGACTTGTTCATCCTCGATGCGACCGTGCTCGAGCAAATTGGCAAGTGAGCCTCCAGAACAGAACTCCATGAAGATATAGACCCTGTCTCTGTGCACCTCGATACCGTAGTATGACACGACGTTGGGATGGTCGACAGATTCCAGCACACGCATCTCGTCTTTGATCTGCGTGGCAATGGTGGGAATCAACTTCGGATCCTGCAACCTGATTTCTTTGACAGCCATCAAGTGCCCAGTGTCCAGGTTCATCGCCGCATAGACGTTGCCGAATGTTCCTCCGCCGACAAAGTGCCCTTGCTGCCACCTCATCGTGAAGTTAGTAGCAGTAGATGACAGGTATGCGAGAGACCGGTCCACCTCGTTCGAGGCCTCGAGCACGCGACCTAGGGCGGATCTTTCGGCCAAGATTTGTTTCCTCCCTTCATCAATCTTGGAGAGTTCTTGAAGACGGTGGTCGAGAACGAATTTGGAAGCGGTCCGATCATCGAGGTTCTTGCCCTGGTCCAGCCTTCTGAACTGGCCGACGAGGGCCTCGAGGCGCTGTTTCTCCGCCTGGGCGGCAACGCTCGATCTCGCACCCATGATGTCAAAGTGCGAGATAAGCAGGGACATGCAACCGGCGACCTTTTCTCGCAGCCTCGCGTATTCCTCGTCTCCCAGAGCTAGAATGTGCCTGCCACGGGTCATGCCCATGCTGAACTCGAGAGCCAAGACTGCCCAGCGGAAGGTTTTCCGGTCAGAAGACACACAGTCATCGCAGATGAAGCTCACCCAGTCCAAAGCGAGTTTGGTCAGTTTGATGTTGTTCATCTGCCGGCGATTGCTGTCCATGAACAGTAGAGATCGCTGGCCGAATTCTGTCGCGAAGATGAAACAGGTCTGGATGAGGTCTTGCACCTCCATCCCCTTTGTTTGTGAGCGTATGGTCTCAACGCTGTCCATGAAGGTGTTGGAGAGCTTGTATGCCACCTTTTTGATGTCCCCCAGCTTTTGGTTGACCCTCTTGAGATTCGAGCGCTGCTCAACAACGAGGTCCAGGTGCATGTCAATGAGCTCCAGGAAAGCCTTCCTCGCGTTCGTGAGCCGGTTCTGAGATCCGCCGGCGATGATCCGCAGATGGCCTACCTTCAAGTCCAGAGGCTCTTCCCGTACCGTCATGGATACCTTAGGCCCGTACCAGTGGGGTGAATTCTCGGCCCGGATCATTAGAATATATGGGTCCGTGGGGTCCTCGGAGACATGCTCATACGACGCGGTGCCAATGATAGACTGGATCTCCTCATGGCGGCCATGCAATGTCGGCGAGGCGACCAGGATGACACCCTCGTGCTCGATGCTTGCGGTGTAGATCTGGAAGTGGCCAGACTCTATCAGCCTAGCGAATAGACTGTGAAGTCGATCCGGTCCAAACGCGATGCTAAAGTCCGCAGCGTTTTCATAATTGCCGCTAAGCATTCTGGAGAAACGCTGCAGCATTCTTTGGCGAACTCGAACCGAGTCAAGAATCTGCTTATATCTCTTGCTCATCTCGGCCGGGCTTTCTTTAGGTTTCCGTTGCAGCTCTCTTTCGAATGTGTCGCTCAAGCGCCTGATTGCTTTGAAGGTCAAATTGCTGAACTGCTCAGCGACCTCCACATCACCGTGGTCCAGGTGGCTCCCGATCTCGTTGATGAATTCCCACTCCTGGAACAGAAGCTCAGCCTCTTTGAAGGTGTTCTTGTTGCCGCTCAGCTTCCAGTTGAGCATTTTGAAGTAATATTTCAACGCGTCCAGAACAGCCTGGTCAAAAGCCTCGTCAATGCAAGGGGGCAGCTCCCAGCCGGGTTCAGGCTGTGATATCCCCAGGTATTCAAGTTTGATGCCAATAGCCAGGTTCAGGAGGACCTGGAATTGAGAGATCATCTGGTCCTGCAGCATTGGATTTTGCTGTGCGGATTCCTTCATCTTCTTCGCGTAGGCCAGGCGGACCTTGATGATTTCCTCGATGAGGCGGGAGGGAAAGCTGATCAAGGTGAGAAGATCCTCGATGTAAGGAGGCAGGTGCCGTTTTCTGAACGCCTCGGCGTTGTGGATCAGGGTTTCCTTCGCCTTGAGGATTACGTTGGAGATGCCTCTCAGCATGCTGTTCCGCTTGCTTTTCATCCCCCCAACGTCCTCCTCGATGTGATCGTGAAGTGACTTGAGGCCGTCCTCCTTCAGCAGCTTATCAAGAAAAGAGGACTCGTCGCCAATAGCGTTGCCAATCGGAGAACGCTCCCTTGTTCGCAGGAAGTCCAGCTCATCGTTGCCCACCCATCTCCTCAAGACGGTGAGCTCTGTGTTGATGAGTTCATTGACATTGTACCAAGACGTGATGGCGTCGCAAGCTTCTGTGAAGAGGGCGGATCTTGCAGATGTGTGTGCGGCCAGCATGGCCTCTCGCGACGGATACAGGCCTTCCAGCCTCTCGATCTTCTCGACCATATCGCGGACTTGATCAGCCGGGGGTTTGCCCGCCTCGCTTTCTCCGGCTATTTGGAAGTTGATGATTTCCTCGATGGTTCGATCCATGGTGCCCCGGGCGTCCTCCACCATTCTGCGCTGGACGGGCAGATGCCTACCGCATATGCGGGCTCGTATACCAAGCCACAGCTCGGCCTTCTGCGCCGTCTTCCCGACCTCCTGCTCTGACGAGCCGATGAGACGCTTCTTCTCCTGTCGCACGACATCTCCGGTGAGGACAGCCGCGAGCATTCCATGCCATTCTAGTCTCTCCCTGTTGTCTGGGTCTCTGATATCTTCCTCGGTCGGTTCGAGATCCTCGTCGTCGTCGCCCTCGAAGAGCCTCCTCGCGTCATCGTCCTGCTCGGTGCTGTACGGCGCTTCAGATCCAGGGGTCTCGCCCTCGGAGTCGCTGTCCGGGTCGCCTTGGGTGCCAAAGCTTATGGGGTCGAACTCGGAAGGAAACGGGTAGTCTTGCTTCCTAGCGTTGTTGAGTCGCTGAACATATGCCCTTTCCTGGCGTGCAAAGGTCGAGTTGGAAGGCAGATTTCGTGACCTGGAGGCGGAGCGAGGATCAGGGTACCCTATGGGGGTGGGCTGCGGTCGGCGCACGGGTCTATAGGTGTTGGAAGGTTGCCTTGCCGGGCCGGTAGGTCGTTGGGGCCTCGTGGATGTGCCGTTGGGGTGGATGGGTCCTCCGTCTGTAGCTGAGCGATGGCGGCCAGCCGTGCCATTAGCCAATGAATCGGAAGCGACGGACGACATGGAGCCTGTGTGACCGGCCTGGTCGACGTAGTGGTGGAGGGTACCTAGTTCATCCTGAAGTTCGTAGTCGACGAAGCCGTTGGGCTCTGGCCGTGACTCGCCTGACGAGCCCGAATCGCCGGAGTCGTTGGTGACGGCAAGTGGACGATAGCCCTTGGGTATGGACTGATCGACGTCGCCGTCGGAGAAGCGAACAGCCCTAGGCGAAGTCTCTGCCGACATCTTCGTCGCGATGGAGGTTGGTCGGGGGAAGCGCGCCCTAAAATAAAAACACAGGTGAGGCCGAGGCAGGCCCTTCCTTGTGGCAGTGCCTCAGACCTGGGAGGCAGGTGGTCCAAGGGGCAGACACGGCCGATGGCGAAAATGCTCAACGGGACCCAGATGTGTCCATGAGGATAGGACAGATTGGGATGGGGTGGATGGGATGGGATCGTATTCGAATTGGCACGGGCGCAGTCTCTTGCGATAGGCCTCGGTCGCTATAGGTGGTATGGCGTTCTAGACCGTGGGAGGGAAACCGACCGAGCACGCAAGCATGGATTGACTGATGTCCAATCCCTGGCTGAGGCTTGAAAGCCGGAGTTGCAAGGCTGAGGCGGAACAAAGTGTGGCGAGAGAGCTGGAGGGGACCGACTGAGTCGAGCAATCGGCCTGGAGAGTGGCAACTTGGCAGTGTACTGTGGCCCCCTGGGGGCGGCGCTGCTATCTGATCTGCAGGCCTGGCGGATCCGAGCGGGTGGTGTGGTGTGGCTTGTCCTCCCAAAACCGGTCGTGCTGTAACTCGTGTAACAGTGAACAGTGCTGTAGTTCTGAACCGTCCTCTCCCGGTTTCCTGGCTCACGGTCACGAAATCCAAGGGAGGATCAAGAGTGGAAGGCAGGAGAGGAACAGATAAAATAATCTGAGAGAAAAAAAGAAAGGAGAGGCGCCAACGCGATACCGGGTGCAGGCGATGGGGCTAGATTGGACCAAGTTGCACAATTTGATGCGAAGCACGCAGACGTAGACCAAATCAGCCGGGTAGAAGGGCTCAACTACTATGGTACAGGTCCCAAGTACAGGCGGGCGATGCTTGGATCTGATATTAGCAGAGAGATCGACTCCTGCAGTGCACACGCATCTGCAATCCGCATCTGCTGGAGACTCCGAGACTAACTGCAGCACCCCAACAGCCAGTGACCACCCCTACCCTGGAAGACCTTGGGACCACGCGAGCATGGCAGGACGGGATATTTCCCTGCACGCACTCGCCGGCTGCTCGCCTGCTCTTGACCCATTTTACATTGTTTGAGGTTACTGTGTAGCTGGATCTAGAACTGTGGACTTCCAGCCAGCATAGGTTTTTTTCTGCATGCCGAGGCGCCCACGCCCGCCCAGCCCGCCTATGGTCATGCCATTCTGAGCATGCGGCGGCGCCTGCGAACCTCGCGATAGTCACGATGCAGACCACATGCCGACTGCAGCATGGATCGGTCCATTCTCTCGATAGTAGCGTAGCTCATTAACTAGTGCATATCCACCCAACAAACTGTGGTACACGGTAGATGGTCCATATCTACGCAGGCTCATATGCAAGCAGCTGAGCGACCACGCTGAGGTCTCACCATTGTCTCGATGGCATCTGAGGGATGACATGACGCTTCGCTGGTCGCAAGCAAAGACAGGAGGCAGTGTTGCGTGATACAGGTGCTGTTGCTGCTCACGCACAGGACATACTACAAGCTTCAGGCAGGCTGGAACCGCCAGCGAATAACTGTCTTTGATGAGTGGGCGAGTGTTCAGAACACGCAGGCATGCGCAAGCTTTCCGATTGAGGGCGGCGACGGCGGCGGGCGACCGGGTAGGGGAGGGACCTGGGCCCCTTGACCCTGGTGATCTCGGCCTACACAGTCGCACCCATGCGGCAAGCGTGCGTGTGCAAGCGTGGTACCCATGCCCATGTAACCCTCGGCAGCTAGCCCATCTTGTCTCGTCGTCCCCGGTCTCCATAGGCCCGTCAAGCTCCGGCTGGGCACACCGCGTCTGACCTGCCGACGCGTTCCCTGCTCCAAGCCCGCATATGCCATGAGTGAGTGGTGAGCGACCAACAATCGATGAGCGTGCAGCTGCTTGTCATCCAGCGACGGCCAGCTGCTGCTCCTCACTACCATCTCCTCTTTCTCGAAGTCAATTAATTCCATGGCCAGCCTCCCGCTGTCGCCAAAATGTCCACGAGAGGTTCGGACGCGTCGCGTCCCCCTTCCAGATCCAAGTCTGCAGCCATCTCGTCCTCCGCAGGCAGCTCACATATCAGGTCCCAAGATGACGCCCTGCCGTCCAATTCCCACAAAAGGAAGCGCGATTCTCCTGCCTTCCCCATGGAGGAGCTGCTCAAACCAGCTATCACAATCAAGGTCTGCACCGCTCACCCAGCGCTCCCTGTGCGCGTGATGCGGACCAATGCTAACCTACCACCAGCCCCAATTCTCTCTTGGCTCTGACTCCGTGAGACCTCCAGTGTTGAAGCCGCTCATGTTGCTGTCCCGCGAGCATCTCTCCTTATCCGCTCTGGACTTGTCCGCCCCCAATGGAGAGTTCCCGAGTGGCCCAGGCCGTTTCTTCGAGTCTCACATCCGAGTCTTGGATCTCGAAGGTCGGTTGCGCCAGGCACCAAGCGTGCTCATTGCACGCTCAGACACGACCCGCAACGTATATGCCATCGAACGCCACCAGAACGGTCTATATGCCGTTTGTAAGCTTGGCGCCTGGGTTGCCATCGACAAGCTCAGCCATCTTGCCGAGGCCTGTTACGAGCAACGCTGCCGTCCAGCCCAGGCGGCACACGCGGGCGTGGCCGAAGCTCCCTCAACCACGCCCCAGTTGCACCACGAGAGCAAGAAGAAGAGGCTCGCAATAGAACAAATCCAATCTATGGTGCGAAAACGCCCTAGAACTGTTTCCACAACGCCGTGCGAGTCGCAAGAGCAGAGCCAGCCCAGGATCCAGACAGTGGCACCTGATGTCGCCCACTCCCTGGAGGATCCTTTCCAAGAACAACTTCCCGGTGGCATTGTGAGCGAGCCACCACCTAAAAGTTCCCAAGCCGCTGTAGCAGATTCAAATGCCGACATGCAGACCTCCGCCGAAGACATATTCCAAAACATCAGATCCCAGTATCTCGAGGCGCTTTATCACTCCAAGGTACGGATCTTCGAGCTCCTTCACTGTCCGTTCATTCCTAACTGACTGCGTTGTAGGGGTCACTGGCGTATTTTGCAAAGGGGCCACTGTCTCGAGCACGCGCAGCCTTCCACCTGGACTGTGACGCAAACCTTGAAATGAATGACCTGGTCGAATTCTTGAAGAGCCTTACCATGTCGACAGTGCAGGTCGATAAGAAATTCCGCGAGACCCTGCCAGAGCTTGTTAAGGACATAAAGCTACTGCCCGAGAGCTGTGCCGAGGATGAACCAAAGAAGAAACGGAGAAAGTCCAAGAAGATGAAGATAGGCAAAGACGGGCTTTATCCCGGCGAGATCGATCATGTGAAGAGATGGTGGAGAACACATCGGTCTCTGATCCCCGACGGCGACGAGGCCACAATTAATCCTCAGGAGGTCAAATATCACATCACCTGCCTCCGGACTCGGGAAACGCAGCTGCAAATGATCCTCATCCTGGAGATCCTTGCGTTGGAAGCTGTGCGTCCGGCAGAAGACGCGCGGGACAGCCAGTTACCGGGGCTTCCCGTTGGAGATACGCCGAAGAAGACGGGCGAACCTGCTCCGAAGAAACGCCACAAGCACAACTTTTCGACATTGGTCGATATTCACGCAGATCGACTGTGCATCTGGCAATCCACAACGCTAGACGAGATGAACATGATAGCTGCCGAGTCACAAGCCAAGGACGGATCGGAAACACAGAAGTCGGCAAGGGCGAATTCGGACCCGCTCAAAGACTTCTGTGTAGACATTCTGCTGCCATTGTAAGTCAAGGCTACCTTGTTTTGGTTGCTGATGGAGCGCTAACTATTGCAGCTTCGCTGGCCGTCTTCCTGAACTGTGCGAGTCCTTGAACCAAAAACTCGGGGGGCCGGTCGTCGTGTCCCCACCAAAGCCAAAGAAAGTTGCAGCTACAGCTGCGACGAGGGCGCCCGCGATCCCCGGGTCTGTTGCCAAGAGACCCGTCTCAACCAAGCCCCCTAAGTCACTAGACAAAGTTTTCTCGCATGACCAATTGAGGCGGAAGGCATCTCGTAGGCCAACTGACGTCTTGGCAAGAATGAGATCCGCGACACCCGCCACCATCCCAGGGCTGAAGCGTGAAGCGAGCGAGCCTGCGTCCTTGAGCACAATACCAAGCGGGGATAGACCTTTGAAAGAGAGATCCCGAAATGTCTTATCCAGAAGCGTTTCAAGTCTCACTACCGACGATTCGAAGGCTCAGAAGAAAGCGAAGATGGAAGCAGATCTGAAGGATGCTATCTTGGCCTTGAAGAAGCCCAACAGACAGCTCGCGGGCAAGGCTATTGCTGAGGAAGCCGAAAAGCGGATAGGGTCATCGAGCTCACCTCGTCCTCGAAGTGAGTATTCCCACAAGCTGTGTGCAAAGCGTGAAAGCACTAACTTTGTACTAGAGCCGAAGAATCCCACACTCTTCAATGCCGGCAACAAACCACAGACTCAGATTCAGGTCAAGGCTACCCCTGCCAATTACCGCTTCAAAGACGCCGTGTCAACATCGGATCAGCGCAGTTATGGCAGCTTTCACGTTCCTGCACCGAGGACGGAGCTGCCAGCGATTCCGTCAAGCTCCGTCATCCCGTCAACAGCACCTAGGAACGGACTACGTGATGGCCTCGAAGCATTTCATATTGCCAGCACACCTATCGCGAGCAAGTTGCAGGCAAATGCCGTGCCAGACTCGGCAGCGCCTTTGAAACCCACGATGAACGATCCGTTCACGCAACCTTCCTCTCCCCTGATGTCCAGAAGGGCTGCGCCAAATACCCAAACACACCTTGACATACCGAGTATTGACATCGCTCCATCATCTCCTACACTCCCTCGTCTTTTCGAAACACCTGTTAAGCAAAGGTCCTCGGCCAACACAGCCTTCCTCAACGAGATTGTCAACTCTACTCCTCCTGGACCTCGACAGACAGCCAATCTGTTTGTCACTCCCGCTAAGAAAGCTCCTACATCTGCTCCTCCGATGGCAGAACAACCCGACGAATCCAGTAACAGACCGGCGCTGACTATCTACCAGCAGCTGGGCTGGGATGATTATGACGTTGATGACCTTGCATGATCGATCAAGAGACAACACAGCGCACATTCTCCGGCGTTCGATATTGTTTTACTACAAAATAGTTATGGAAGAATAATGTCTCGAAAGCAACAGAAGAATCGTTCAAGACTTTGTCACCCATGGCTGCCAGAGCCACCATTGACCGCAGCATCTGGACCGCATTGCTTTTTGGATCACACTTGGAGCGGGACGGCGCAATGATAACGAAATATCTTGGACCATCGAGCGAAGATCCGGCGCAAATCATTGCCATTGGTGTTCCGGCAAAACGGGAGGCGACCGGCGCGACCATCAGATAGTACGAGTTTTGTATTGCACTTTATGGAGCTGGAACGGGATACGGAAGGGTGGGACAGGGAAGGGGAGCGGATGGTTTCGTGCTGTCAGGTCCGAATCTAACTTTGACCGCCGGTCTTGGGACGACCTAACATATGTCTGGTTTTGGCGGGTCAGGCCGCAGGTACAAATTGCGGCCTCATGACGGGAGTATTGGGGACAATCCAGCATCTTGCATTGGGAGGAGGGTAGTGGACAGCTGTCATAAAACTTGGCTTTGTCGCATGGCAGCAATACGGCACGACTGTCTTGCTCCTGATGGCTCACAGCACGCATAGAGTAGAGTACATTGCATCAAATAGATACCCTTGGCATCAATATCGGAGTTTAGTTCAAGAGGGACAGGAGCTGTAACAAAATTACAACACGGAAATAACTTCACACTTGTACTTGGAATTTCTCATGATGTGATCTGGGCGTGCCTGAACTACTCGTCTACGTAAAGAGACATTACGTCTTTTCGCTCTTCTATCAGTCTGCGCGTCTCTCAACAACCATAACCGGCAGGTCTCTAATGTCAACATGCTCCTGATTCCCCAGGTCTATCACCCGGATGCACTCGACGCCGACGATCCCCTCCTTCAGCGCCAGGAAGCGCAGCTCGACGACATGGCACGCGTTCGGCGCCAGGGGGCCCACGCGCACGTCGGCGGAGAGGCAGACGACCTCGGTGCTGTCCACCAGGCTGCTCCGCTGCATCGCGTGCACGATGTTCTCGTCCAGCACCGCGTCCGCGATCTCCGCCTCCGGGCCCTCGCCGATCGCCGCGGCGATGGCGGACTTGCGCCGCGCCAGGAGGTGGTCCCGCCCGGCCGTTGACGGCGGCCGTATCACGCGCATGTCGTTCCTGCGACGCCTGGGGATGGCGAGCAGGGCCAGTTTGCGCGCTGCTGGGATGGCTTCTGACGGGGGTTTGGCAGGGTTGAGGGCGGCGGTGTTGCGGTTGACGACGAAGACGTTCCAGACGAACTCGTCGCCCGGATATATTGGCCCGTCCGGCGCGGTAAATGTCATGGTAATACCAAATTCTGGGATGCTGGCCTCGATCGATCGCTCTGCGAGGGCTTCGAGGCCAGGCAGGGAATCGGGTCTGGATACCGAGGGTGAAACGAAGCTTGTACCGTCGCTTATCGAGAGCTGGGCGGGCTTGTGGGACCGGTGGAAAGGCTTGTTGACGCCTGAGCCGAAGCCAGGGTTGACAGGAAGGGTGAAGTCCAGAATTGTAGACCATGCCATACACAGCTTAGGATTGCAGACTCCTTCCCGAACGAGAGCGGTACACTCTATGGATATATGGAGCTCGCGCGTCGGGCTTCTGGATGGTACATCGCTTTCCTGGGGCGCAAGACGATACATGAGGGTGATGTGATCATGTGCCACACAATTGAGAGGGAGTGAAAGACCAGGCACACTGTTGAGATCTTCGACTTGGCCCTCCGCCATGGAGAGTTCGACCTTGTCCACGGCAACCTCGCAGTCAAAGTAAGGGGTGAAGTCGATCTCCAGTAGGGCTATTATGGCGGGACTTGGTGGTATGGTGTTGGGCCGCGCAAAACGCACGCGAGTATGCGCAGCTGGGAAGATCTGCTGGGTAATCCTGGGCTGTCCCTTGAGAATTGGGAATGATTCCTTGGACTGCGTGACTGGTGCAACGCGAGAGACTCGTACAGCAGACAACTGGGGCTTGACGCCACCCAAGAGAGGATCTCCAGCAAATGACCCGAGCAAGTTAAGCCCGGAGGGTACGCCACTCTCCAGATAGCCGTCCTGCTGCCCACCAGACTGTTGCGGGCTGGGCTTCAAGCTCGCAGTGGCCGAGAAGGCAACAGATGGGCCGTACAGCCGCATTCGCGGTCGCGTCAGGAAGGCCGATGCTTTCCATACGATATATTTGGTTCCCGTTGCCGTATCATCGCCACCCTCGCCTGATTGCGGAGTAGCAATGACCGTCAAGGGGGTTGTCACATCCTCGACATCCCCGTTGTATACCACCTCCGAGGCGGGCGCAAGTTCGGCTCGATCTGTCGCAGGGCTGTTCACTATTTGCGCCTGCAGAGACAGCACAAGTCTGTTCAGGTAGGACTGTAGTAGATCGTCGTCCAGGTCGTGGGTGCGAAGAATTAAAAAGACCTCGACAGTTTCATCTGGCATCTACGAATGAGTACTGTGAGACCGAGGAACTTCAGGGGAGGATCAGCTGGCAAAGGTCCTCACCGAAGAAGAGCCATGGCCGATTCTCTAAATCCTCCAGTGGCTGGCCCTTAGCAATAGCGGCCCTGATTTCCTCCTCGATGTTGATATCTGTCCTGAAAGGGACCGTGTAGGTCAAGAATGACTGCTCGAGGAAAGCCGTGTCTTCTTCTCCTGAAGCATTGTCTCCGTCGCCGAAGTGGGTAGGGACTGCCATCTTGCAGCACACCAGGTCGATTCAAGCGCTTACAGCATTGTCTTGGAGACCGACTTGTTGATAAATGGAGGGCGAGGAACTGCGATCCACCATGCACGTTTCCACTCGACTGTTATGGCTTTGTTTGGTGTTCCAGGTCGAGAGGCGCATCGCAGACAACCCAAGGTCCGTCCAGCATTGATGAGGTAACGCTGGAGCTTCCCAGGGGTGAGCGGGCTAGGCCTGGACCGAGCAAAGCTACCTAGGTACCTTAGGAGTGGATCTGGGAACGGAAGCTACTTCCATATGGTCCGTGCACCCCCAGCCTTTCCTTGGATGAATTTGCCTGCGACTTTGATTTTGCAGCATAACTCGTCCTCCTCCTTCCCTTTGGACCCCAGAGGTGTCGGCATTTCTGGCTGCCACCTTGCTCGTCCTTTCTGCACCTTGCCTTACTTGACTTGGAAGTGAATATTTGCTTCCTTTCCTGGCTGGCTTCACTTGCCCGATAACCTTTCTCAGGGGCGGACGCGGTCTGCGCTACTGAGAATGAACGGCCTGAACGGACAGTTCCCCCAGCCGGGGGCTGCCATCTGGCAAGAGCATCGCACGCCCGATGGTCGCGCGTATTATTACAATGCAGCTACCAAGGTGACACAATGGATCAAGCCAGAGGAGATGATGAGTCCGGCAGAGGTAAGACTATTCTCACGATGGCCTAGGAACTTCTTTACGTTGCTAACTTACGTGCAGCGTGCGCTCGCGAACCAGCCGTGGAAAGAGTATACCGCCGAGGGCGGTAGGAAGTATTGGTACAATACCGATACTAAGACAAGCTCATGGGAGATGCCGGATGCCTACAAACGCGCCCTTGGGACCACATCCGCTGGCACGCCGACAACTCCTGCCACCCCGAGCGGCTTTCCGACACCTGGTCCAACTGGCGGCCAGAGCTTCGACCAGTCTCGAGACACCCGCGAGCCAATTGGTGAATCGCGACAGTTGACCTTTGGCAATGATATGCGAGCCCAACAATTCGTCCCTGCGAGCAACGACCCGGAATATGCAACGGCTGAAGAGGCTGAGGCCGCTTTTGTGAAGCTTCTGAAGCGCAGCAATGTCCAGCCTGACTGGACATGGGAGCAGACGCTTCGGGCAATAGTGAAAGACCCCCAGTACCGTGCGATCAAGGACCCCAGGGACAGGAAGGTCGCCTTCGAGAAGTACTGCCAAGATGTTATATCACAGGACAAGGAACGGGCTAAGGAACGACTGACCAAGCTCCGTGCTGACTTTGCTACCATGCTCAAGAGCCACCCTGAGATCAAACACTACACCAGGTGGAAGACAGCTCGGCCGATGATCGAGGGAGAGACAATCTTTCGATCTACCAGCAACGAGGATGAACGCCGCCATCTGTTTGAGGACTACATCATTGAGCTGAAGAAGCGGCACAGAGAGGAGCAGACAGCTTTACGCAAAAGCGCCATGGACGGTCTGATCGATCTCCTCCCCAAGTTAAACTTGGAACCGTACACTCGATGGTCCGAGGCCCAAGAAATCATCTCCGGCACCCAGCCGTTCCAGAGTGATGAGAAGTATAAATCCCTGAGCAAGTTCGATATCTTGAGCGTCTTCCAGAACCATATGAAGGCAGTGGAACGCACTTTCAACGACAACAGACAGGCCCAAAAGTCGAAGAAGTTCCGCAAAGAGCGCCAGAATCGGGATGCTTTCTTGAGTCTGCTAAGTGAGCTGAAGAATGACGGCAAAATCAAGGCTGGTACGAAATGGAAGCAGATTTTCCCACTAGTTGAGAACGATGCACGCTATACGGCCATGATCGGCCAGAACGGATCTACTCCGCAGGAGCTATTCTGGGATGTGGTTGAGGAGGAGGAGCGAGGGCTCCGAGGCACTCGCAACGATGTGATGGACGTGCTTCATGTGGGTTGCCCAAAAGTCATACTTGCGATCTGTATACTGACAGCTCCACAGGACAAGCGATTCGAGGTCACCCCCAAGACAGACTTCCAAGATTTCCTTGCGGTGTTGAAAGAAGACCGTCGTACTGCTAACATTGATCGAGACATACTGAAGTTCATCTTTGAACGGGTAAGCTCCCTTGTCTCTTGTATCCTACCTCCCCACTAACAAGAACCTTATAGCTTCAGGAGCGAAGAGCGAAGCCGCCGGAGGAGGACCGACACTCTGAACGCCAACAGCGCCGAGCCGTCGATGACCTGCGCTCTTATATGAAACGTTTGGACCCCCCAATCACGTTGAGTGACACTTATGAAAAAGTCAAATTGCGTCTCCAGAAGACACCTGAATTCCAGGCAGTTACTACTGAGGAGGGACACCGCAGCGCATTTGATAAGCATATGCGACGCCTACGAGAGAAGGAAGAAGACCTCGAAAAGGATAGACGCCGCCGTGATCGATCGCGTGATCGCTATCGGGAGCGCGAGAGAGAGCGAAGCAGAGACAGAGGTGAGAGATCTCATCGTGGTGGGCGAACGCCCCGCAGGTCCAGTCGTAGCCCAGAGCCAGACCTCTACGAGGCCGACCGCCGCAAGGCCATTGCCGAGAGGGAGCGTAACTATCGCAAGTCGAGCATGGCCGAGACCTTGTTGTCAGACCGTAGGTCGTCAGACGGACATGATCTTCATCGGGACAGGGACCGAGACAGGGACAGGGATCGCGATCGAGAACGAGAACGAGACCGCTACAGAGATCGCGAGCGAGACCGGGATCGTGACCGAGATCGTTACCGCGATGAGGATCGTCCCCCTCGCTCTCGCCGTGACGACCCGCTTGACCGATATGAGCGTGAGCGCCGCGACCGCGAAGAGGAACGTGAGCGCTCCTACCGCCGCCGTGTCGTCGAAAAGGATGTGGACGACCTGAATTACGATGAGAAGCCATCGAGCGTGAGGAGGCGTCGTGCCGACGACGACGATGAACGTCGTCCAGATTCGCGGGACTCCAAGGTACGTGTCAAAAAAAAAAAACGATCCATGCCCACGCTATTACTGACCACGACCGCAGAGATTGAAGAGAGACATTTCACCTCGTGAGCGTACCCCCCGTCGTGATGGTCGTCTGAAGACTAGGTCTCCGCAGCCGCCCGCGGTCCCCAAGGAAGAGCCTGCGGGCGTTCATTCCGGCAGCGAAGAGGGCGAGATTGAGGAAGATTAGAGCCTCTCATTGAGCGCCGCCGACTCGACATGCGCGCGACGAAGAGTGGCCCAGCAAATCCTTCAGGGGTTCAGAGACGGGTACCTGCCACTTGAGAGGGACAAATACCATGTCGCCACTAGTACGTACGGCAATCATTTCCGACTCACTACTGTGGTGGGCAAGATGACCGTTCCGGACCAGCAGACAATTGCTCAGCCTCGCCCCCGGCGGGCGAGAGCCTCACGCGCGCCACGAGCTGGCTGCGTCCCCTCCAGCCTGGACCGAGACCCTCTAAAGTTGAGGTACCGGCACTCGATCTTCATTCTACGGTTCTTGTTAGGTCCTGCGCCCATGAAATCGATCAATGGCAACCGAGGCAATTTTTGCCTGGCCGTGTACGTTACCTATTCCCAGCACACCTTACCGACCTCAGATCTCC
>JACBFG010000013.1:1850186-1875072 GCA_013435955.1 Diaporthe sp. HANT25 | reverse complement strand
TTTTTTTTTTTTTTTTTTTTTTTCATACTGTACTGTCGGTAGACTAGTCACTTCAATATTAATCATGCAGCTTAAATCATCGTGTGTCTCTTCAATTGACGTAATTGTATCTTGCCATACTGGTATATTCTGTATATGGAATTTCATCCAGTTATCACACATGCTACATTTGTGAATGTAGCTCTGACGGCAGTCACCCTCTTGACCCACTGCCCCTCTATCCA
Organism: Diaporthe sp. HANT25; assembly: GCA_013435955.1. Lineage (NCBI taxonomy): Eukaryota > Fungi > Ascomycota > Sordariomycetes > Diaporthales > Diaporthaceae > Diaporthe > Diaporthe sp. HANT25. The sequence goes on along the minus strand of JACBFG010000013.1, from coordinate 1,874,848 downwards.
CGACGGTGGTGGCGGCTGGTATCGCTCTTTCCATACCACCTCGCACGGGTCAAGATTGACACATGAGAGAGAGGGAATAGTAGAGGAACCGGACCTCGAGCTGGGCCGAGCGTACCATTGCACCCGCCGTGGGACCAGGCAACAGGGGATAGACTGCCGTCGCCATCGTCAGATGTCAGGATCGTCATTCTCGTCCAAGCCGCCCTCTTCTAAGCCCAATTCACCAGCAGAGCCGTCCGCCCGGCCCACGCCTTTCTTTTGGACGCCTAGAACGCCTGGACCCGATGCATGCCTATGATTAAATGGTGGTGGGAACGTGTCCTTGTTGTTCTTCTTGTTTGGAGTGAATTTTTCAGGCGTTAGTCTTCTCCGGATCCTCGAGGAAGAAGTAGTTCCCGTTCATCTTCTGCTCCTGGTCGAGTTGAGAGCCACCCTTGTTGATTCGAGGGCGGTAGTTGACGGGGTCACGGCGGAATGTGACATCCAGGTTCTTCAGGAATGTGTTGCAGCCAGTGAGCAGGGACTCTGGCGTGTTGGCATGAGCACTGATACCAGGTTGGCCGTCAAAGACAATGACACGATCGGCGAGGTAAGTCGCCATGATGAAATCGTGCTCCACGATGAAAGCGGTCTTCTTGGCGTGCATGATGAATCGCTTGATGACGCGTGACGCGATGATACGTTGCTCTGAGTCGAGATAGGCGGACGGCTCGTCAATCACGTAGATGTCGGCGGGAAGACCCAGGGCGAGAACAATGGCGACTCTCTGCAATTCACCACCAGACAAGTTCTTGACTTCCTGATCGATAAAGTCGTCGCTGTGTCTTGGTCAGTTTCCCCATTCCGGAAGGTGAAGCTCAGGAGATACTCACAGCTTGAGAGGCTTCACAACATCAGTTTGGAACTGAGGGGACAGGACTGTCGCCGTTGGTTAGCAGAAATAGTCAACCGAATGAGCTCTATATACTTACATGATGCACGGATCTTCTTGAAGAACAGCTGTCGCACAGTTCCCTCAAACTTGGGAGTGATGGTCTGAGGCTTCATGCTGATCCTCATGTCCGGTACCTTTTGCGTTCCGTCGGGCTTCAGAGCACCGGCCAGCATTCGACAGAAAGTGGTCTTGCCAGTACCATTCTCACCCATCATGACAATGATCTCGGAGTCAGTGAAGGAGCCGCTGTCTATCTTCAGGTTGAAGTTGCCCAGAGTCTTCTCCATCTTCGGATAGTTGAAGGCACGTGTCTGATCATTGTCGAAGACATCTTGAGCTTCTGCGACGCGGAATGTGAGGGACTCCTCACGGAACCGCAAATTCTCTGTGGGGATGTGACCATCCAGGAAGATGTTGATACCCTCTCGGACACTGTGAGGAAGAGTGACGACACCATAGACGGCGGGTTGACCGTAAAGCACGCAGACATAGTCCGAGAGGTAATCCAGCACACTCAGATCGTGCTCGACAACTGCGGGCTGTGTCAGTAAGATGAAAGACTAGTGAGACCAACCCGAAAACTGCCAAGTTCTGGGCACATGTGTATGCGGAGAGACTAACCGATGATATAGTTGTCGTGCTTTGACAGCGACCTGATCATTCTGGCAGCAGCCAGACGCTGCTTGACATCAAGATATGAAGATGGCTCGTCAAACATGTAAACATCCTTGTTTTGCACCTGTTCCAACAACACGTTTAGCAAGTTCCTGGGAGCACGGACGGGCGACCGTCACTTACACAGGTGACACCGATGGCAAATCGCTGAAGCTCACCACCAGACAGCAGGGGCACATCACGTTCGTAGATGTGACGCAGCTCGAGGACATCCAGAACCTCCTCGAGATTGTCAAGCTGCTTCGCCTTGTTGAGGAGGAACTTGACGGACTTCTCCGGGCCGCGAATGGCCTTTGGGAGCTGGTCGACGTATTGCGGCTTCACGACGGAGGTCAGGTCGTCTTCCAGGAGCTTTGTGAAGTAGTTCTGCAGCTCAGAGCCCCTGAAGTACTTGATAACGTCCTCCCAGTCCGGCGGGTTATCAAACCTGCCCAAGTTCGGCTTCAACTTTCCACTGAGAATCTTCAGCGCAGTACTCTTTCCGATACCGTTTGTTCCAACGAGACCCAGCACGTTTCCCGGGCGCGGCATAGGCAGTCTGTGCAGCTTGAAGCTGTTGGCAGAGTATCGGTGGGTCACCTGGCTCTCGAGGTTCGTTGGCAGGTTGATGATGGTGATGGCGCTGAAAGGGCACTTCTTGGGGCAGATACCACATCCAATACAGAGGGATTCGGAAATGAAGGCCAGTCGGGAGTCGGGGGCCACTTCAATGCCTGGAGTAGAGATACCTGTCAGCAACTGGTACACTTGTTTCTAGAAGCCCAGGACGGCATGGCAACTGACAGAGCTTTCCGCTTCGCACGACGGGACACGCCTTCTTGCATTCTTGGCGACATTTCTAGTGAGCCCTGTTAGTCGACCACCACTATCCAACCTCCTGAGCCTCGAGTGTTTAGGCATGTAGGGGCGCACCTTTGGCTTGCACTGTTGGAAGGGAACATCTGTGGTTAGTCCAAGAACATCACATGGGATTACTAGCGGGGTAGCGGGGCAGTCGGGCGGACCTTGTCGCTGTTGACGATGGCGATACTAGAGGCAGCATCATGTCAGTCTTGTTCACTTGGGGCCAGTAGGCGCATCTGGTCGCGCCGTGACTGCCTCTGCCGTCCTGCTCAGGAGTTGCCATACCGAGTGAGTTTGTCCGACATGTTGGGCTGATGCGACCGCAGTGGTCAAGCTCTCCTGAAAAGTTCTTGTTCCCAGAGAGTCAGGGTGCCAGTGATTGGCGGGATCGTTTGCGGCGGCGAGTGCTCACGAGAAGAAGAAGGCAGAGCCTGTGCAGACCTTGTTGGAAAACAACAGGAGTGGGAATGGGGATTGGTAAGGAAACGAAGACAGCAAGGAGGTGGGTGTATAAGGTGGAATGGGGCGCGGTGAGAGACAGCAACCAACCCAGTGTACGAAAATCTGGCCAAGGTCTTTTTGCCAGCCAGATGGCTCAGTGCCTGCGAATTTGTGGGCAGCGGGGTAAAAATGGCAAGAATGGTCATAAACGGGAGAGACTTGATAGGCTGGCTTGGCCCGAAGGGCACCAGCATGTACTACCGTACCTGGATTGACGCTCCAGATCAAGATCAGCATGGGGCCTGCCGGGCTGGGATTTACAGCCTTGTGAGCGGCTCTGTACGGAAGTGCTCCGTTTGTCTGTCCTCAGCTCTCTACATGCGGGCAGGTGGGCAGGCGTAGCCCAAGCTGACGTGGGCTGATGCGGTGTGAATACTAGGGCAACCTCTGAGTGACTCAGTTCTGAATTCACTTGCAAGCATGAGATGGCCAATACTGAGATCATATGTACCATGTACTATATATATATTATATAAATGGTATGTAAAGTGTGTTGCTCATTGCTGGCACTGACTGCGGGTTCTGGGTTGTGAGGGTATTGCTCCAACAAAGCTATGGGTGGGTGGGTATAGTCTTCTCCAAATCCGGTGCACCCCCCAGCTTCTGCCCCTTGATCCATTTCACGTGGCACGACAAGGCTGTCCTGACTGATTGTGACTGATAGCCCATGATTTTTGGCAATGCTTGTAGCCTTTCTACCTCATCTGTAGAGGTTACGGGTTCAGGTTATCACTGTGAGTTTGAGTTAGCTGTGCCACATTTCACTGGACAGGGGAGTGGGTTGTTCTGAAATTAGAAAGGGTCAAAGCAAGATGCAACCTAGTGGCTTTGCACATGTGCGGCCCGCTGCCTCACCCATCCAAACATCATATTGAATATATACCCCAGCAGTAGACATTAGAGGATGGACTCCAATACGGTTGATAGTATACTTCTACTTGTTATTCATAGTTTGTACTTAGCAGTGACCACAATGGTGTTATAAGCCAGCCTCCTGTTGGCATGTCAGATTAAACAGCCACAACAACAGTCCAACAGTCCAACAGTCCTTACCGCATCCGAGCATGAACCCACGATGCATATGACACACACACATCCTTGCATGCTCGATTACAGTATGAAGTATACACGGGGCAGGCTCCTCATGTATAAGCATATTCGATGCACTCATCTCCAGCAGAGGGAAGGCGAGCCACTGGGTTACTGGTAATCTCATGATGCTTCAGACGCCTACCCACCTACTACAGCTCCTACGGAAGCACTACCTGCTGGAGCGCCTGAGCCGGTCCTATACGATGGCTACTAGGTGGACACACTTGATTTCTGGTTCCCGTGAAGAAGTCACAAAACCGACTGACCTGGGGACCTAGCCTACATAGTATGCAGACGGTTTAGTTCGGATCCTTGGTAATTGTGCAGGTACCTCCCTGCCCCGAGTACTTGCATGCCCCGAGTACTTGCAGTGAGAGATCCAAAACGTGCTGGAAAAGCAGCAGGAGCTAGAGAGGATTGGTGGGTGGCAGAGAACACTACCATCAAAGCACTAAGACACCGGTGTGAAGTGTTAGCGCACAAGCTCTGACCACCCCGGCACAACTGCAGGTGCAGTGTGCCCAGGTGGCCTGGAAGGCCTTGGGAACCCAGCTCGCGGATTTTGCCCACTGCTCTGCACTCTCTCAAAATTGCCTGACCCGACCGACTCCTCCAGTTGCCCATCTTCTCACATCCACCCGTGACATTGGGACTCCCACCCACGAGAGAGCTCCCCCAGTCCACAACACCGTCCCATCCACTCTCCCGCACTCCAACACGCTCGTTCTGCTCTCGGCCCTCTTGCTGCCTGGGAGTCATCGGTTCATGACTTGTAAGTTCCCCTGTGCCTGTGCCGGTGGGCTCTTTGCTGCCATGTCCGCGTGTCGTTGCCTCGTGCCTCGCCATCCAAATCCGTATCGGCTTTGGGTGCATGACCCCTGATGGTCGCCCATATGTCGCTGTCTGAGGTCTATGGGGCTCTGGCAATTGACGGTTTCGCTTCTTTCTGATGATGCCGATGCGTCTATCGCCTCGGAACGCCGGCCCTCCTCGCGAGGCGTCCTCAATTGCCTGCTATCATCCATCAGCCTCGCCTCCATCGCCTACCCCCCGGCGGATGCGACAAGCTCAACAGACGCATCGCGCTCTGTTCTTTGCTCGCAGGAATGCTCGCATAGCGGTCGCCTGTACTATCGCTGACGTGTCCCCTGGCCACGTCGCGCTCTCCTCGCCAGAAAACCCTGACTGACACCGTCGTCTTACAGCAGGCAGCCTCGCCAGCCTCGGTGACCATGTCTGCTTCACCAGAATCTAGTCCGGCCAATGGACATGTGTCGCCCGTCGCAACATCCGTTGCCGTTCAGCTACTAGATCCAGAGCCCAGCGACAGCGATCTGTCCGATGTCCAGGCCCCCGACGTCGCTTCTCCCTCCTCCGATTCCGCGAACAACTTCGACTCGACGGCTCATGATGGCCGGGCCGATGATTTTGATGGGGCATCAAGCCCCAGTGACAATGGGGCCTCCGATGATGCCGACTTTGATGAAGTGGCCGATAGCCCGGCCTCTCCTCGCAGCAATGGCCCAGCTGAGGGTGCCGCATCGGCTTCTGACGATTCCCGGACAGCCTCCAAGCGCAAAGCCGGTGGCAGCCTCGAGGAAGACTATATGAGGGAGAATCCTGAACTCTATGGCCTGAGACGAAGTGTTAGTCCCTCAACAGAACACATCGCATGTTGCCGTGCTGACCACCATATACCACAGTCCCGTCCACAACAGCGCAAAATGATCGTGAGTTCAACCTGAACACTGCTTAGTTGTCGCTCTTGCTGATGTATCCTGTCATAGGTCGGTGCAGATGATGACGACTCAGAATCCGACTCCGTTGTCGTTCATCGGAGAGCTACCAAGAAGCGACGGACAGAAAGATCGCTGCCTTGTAAGCTTGTTGCGCCAAACACATCTGCGTCCTCTTACATCTAACATTTCCCCACTAGCCTCGAAGCGAGATACCCCCTTGCGGCATACGTCTGTCGACGATTCCGACTCCGACACGTATGGCGGAGCCCGAGCCCGAGCGATGCAAAAGAAGGCCCGTCGGCAGGCCGTGGCGCAACCTGCATTGGCTTTCGCCGAGAAGAGGTGGAACAGCCGGAGGGCTGCTCAGGTCACAGCAGGCGCTTATCAAGAGAGCGATGCTGAGCAAGATGACGACTCAGATGTTACTCCAGCCCATTGGGCAGGAGCAGAGGAAGAAGACAACTCGCCCTACATTGAAAAGATCATTCGACATGAGTTGAAAGAAGGTGCCGAATGGAGTCCAGACCTGACCCGGCATGATTTCAAGTATTACATCAAATGGCAAGGCATGTCCCATTTGCATGACACTTGGGAAACCACCGCGAGCGTCGCCGGCTTCCGAGGCTTTCGCAGGCTGGAGAACTACTACAGGAAGTTTGTCGAATTCGAGCTGAGCATGCGGTACGAAGACGACGAGATCACCCCGGAACAAAGAGAACAGTACATCCTCGACCGTGAGCGTGAGAACGAGGCTCTTGAGGACTATACCAACGTCGAGCGCGTCGTAGCTGTGCGCGATGGTGAAGAGGGTACCGAGTATCTGGTCAAATGGAAGGGCCTGCAGTATGACGAGTGCACCTGGGAAACATCGACCGATGTAAGCGAGCGGGCGCAAGACAAGATTGACCAATTCATCGACCGACAACAACGGAGCTGGCTGTCAGATCGGAAGGAGTCAAACCCCGACACGAGAGGCCGGATGACCAAGCTGGAGCAACAGCCTTCGTACATCATGAATGGCGAGTTGCGGGAGTTTCAAATGAAGGGCCTGAACTTCCTAGCCCTCAACTGGACCCGTGGCAACAACGTTATCCTTGCCGATGAAATGGGCCTGGGAAAGACCGTCCAGAGCGTATCCTTTCTTAGCTGGCTGCGCAATGATCGTGACCAAGAGGGCCCATTCCTGGTGGTGGCCCCACTCAGTGTCATTCCGGCCTGGTGTGATACTTTCAACCACTGGGCTCCCGACCTGAACTATGTTGTCTATCTCGGCCCCGAAGCCGCGCGCTCGACTATCCGTGAGCATGAACTCATGGTCAACAACAATCCGAAGAAGACGAAATTCAACGTGCTTGTCACCTCGTACGATTACATCCTTCTTGACTCGGATTTCTTGAAGACCATCAAATGGCAAGTACTCGCTGTGGACGAAGCTCACCGACTGAAGAATCGGGAGTCTCAGCTCTACGCTAAGCTCGTGAGCTTCAACATCCCCTGCAAGGTTCTCATCACGGGCACGCCTATCCAGAACAATCTGGCCGAGCTGTCGGCCTTGCTAGACTTCTTGAACCCCGGGAAAGTCCTCATCGACGAGGAGCTCGAGCTCCTTGGGCAGTCTGAGAAGCCGGAAGTTGTCGACGAGCAGAAGGACGAGGAGCAGCGCCGGCAGACCCAGGAGAAGCTTGGTCAGTTGCACAAGGCTATCGCTCCTTTCATCCTCCGCCGAACCAAGGAGACTGTCGAGTCCGACCTACCGCCCAAGACAGAGAAGATCATCCGCGTGGAGCTCTCTGACGTCCAGCTAGACTACTACAAGAACATCTTAACACGCAACTATGCGGCCCTCAGGGATGCCAGTGGCCAGAAGCAGTCTCTGCTGAACATCATGATGGAGTTGAAGAAAATCAGCAACCATCCATATATGTTCCAAGGCGCCGAGGAACGGGTGCTGAATGGCAGTTCGCGCCGCGAGGATCACATCAAGGGTCTCATCACGAGCAGTGGCAAAATGATGCTTCTTGACCAGCTCTTGACCAAACTCAAGAAAGACAACCACAGGGTGCTGATCTTCAGTCAAATGGTCAAAATGCTGGACATACTTGGGGACTATCTGCGCATCCGTGGCTATCCTTTCCAAAGACTCGATGGCACAATCCCTGCCGGACCCCGGCGCTTGGCCATCAACCATTTCAACGCCGAAGGCAGCGATGACTTCTGCTTTCTTCTTTCGACTCGAGCTGGTGGTCTCGGAATCAACCTGATGACTGCGGACACTGTGATCATCTACGACTCGGATTGGAATCCACAAGCCGACCTTCAAGCCATGGCTCGAGCACACCGTATCGGCCAGAAGAGGCCTGTCAGTGTGTACCGGCTTGTCGCGAAACAGACAATCGAAGAAGAAGTGGTCAAGAGAGCTCGCAACAAGCTTTTCTTGGAGTATCTCACAATCCAGGCGGGCGTTACCGATGAGGGCAAGGCTTTGAAAGAGAAGTTCCAGGAGCGAGGGGTCATGGTGGACGAGGCGAAGACATCCGAGGACATTCAGATGATCTTGAAGATGCGGTCTCAGAACCTATTCGAACAGTCCGGCAACCAAGAAAAGCTAGAGAAGCTTGACATCGACGCCATCTTGGAACAGGCGGAGGAGACCAAGACTGCCGTTGATGACAAGCTCAACCTTAGCACAGGAGGTATCGACTGGGACAACTGGATGCAAGTCACCGATGTCAAGGTTGACGAAATGGCCCTCGACTGGGATCAGATCATTCCTGCCGACCAACTCGCTGTCATCAAGGCCGAAGAGGAGAAGAAACAGAATGATGCGTACCTCGCCAAGGCTATGGAAGAGAACGCCCCTCGGAAGGCTACATTAAAGGGGTCCAAGAAGGGTTCGGACGCTGACAGGGCCGACCGGCTAGCGAAGAAACGGGAGCGTGAGAGGCAAGAGCTCGAAGAACTCGAGGAACAGCGTGCTCTTCTGTCGGACCCAAGACGGCCTTTGAACGAGAAGGAGACTCGCAATCTGATTCGGGCATTCTTCCGGTATGGCTCGATGGACGACCGTGGCGACGAAGTGGTCCACGAGGCTCGCCTGTCCGACCGTGACCGTGACTTTCTTCATGAGATCATTGGCGACCTCGTCAGAGATAGCCAGGCTGCTGTTGACATCAGTAATGAGAAAGTCCGCGAGGAAGAAGAACGGACGGGTAAATCTCTGGCGAAGAAAGACAAGAAAGCCGTGCTCGTGGATTTCGGGGAAGTCAGGAAGGTGAACGCCGAGACTGTTGTCGAGAGGCCCCCACAGCTCAAACTTCTGCGCAACGTGCTCGGCGAACACGCCAATCCTCTCACCTTCCGCCTGCCGGAGGCTGCGAAGGCCGCACACTACACCTGCGAGTGGGGGGCCCGTGAAGATGGCATGCTCTTGATCGGTATCGACAGATACGGCTTCGGAGCGTGGACTCAGATCAGAGATGACGCCGAGCTGCAGATGCAGGACAAGTTTTTCCTGGAGGAGCATCGCGTGGACAAGAAGGAGGAGCGCAAGAAGGGTGACGACAAGAGCATACAGTCCCCAGGTGCCGTTCATCTTGTCCGCCGTTCTGAGTACCTCCTCTCGGTCCTGATGGCCAAGTACTCCGATGACGCTGCGGCCAAGAAAGCTGTCGAGAATCATCATCGCAGCAAGAAGAACCTCGTCTTGAACGGGCATCGTCGCAGCGACGTACATTCTGCCTCTGGATCCCCCACTCCTCAGCTCATCAAGAAATCTGGACACAACAGAGATCGCAACAGGGAGCGTCTGCATAGTGATCATCATAGGTCTCGCAGCATCGCCGACGAACGTGGCACCCCCCGCCCCGAGCACAAGAGGAAGCACACAGATGACTACGACGACCGCCACAGCAAGCATCGGCGTACGGATCATGCCCACGGCGATAACAGGCACAGTTCTCTTGATAAGCATGCCAAGGATGACAAGGCTCGCACGAAGCTGGATTCCGAGGCGCTCGATCGTCTCAATAGAAGACGTGAGGAAGCTGTCCAGCGGTTCAATCGCCTGATGGAGCTCGACGACAACAAACTTGACGTCCAGGACAATGAACAGTTGATCTGGTCCCTATTGAAGCCTGTCCGCGGGAACTTCAAGCGTATCATGTATACCACACAGGATCATATTGCATCGGCCAAGGAGCGGGCTAAGATCATGGGTACTGAGCTCCGTCACATTGGCAACCACCTCACGGGCCTGAAGGATGCTGGACTCCCTGCTGAGCAGCTCGATGGGCTGATGCCCCAGTTCTGGTAGAGCCTCCAACCCCCAAGAGAATAATTGTATAGCAGGCTAACCGTGGTACAGGGATTTCCTCTCTACTGTCTGGCCTATTGGCGAGATTGAGGTGACGGGCGACAAGCTCGCCAAGATGTATCGGACGCTCACAGACAAGGACAAGGGAAAGGACAAGAAAGACGGCGGAGATAAAAAGTCTGCCAAGAAGCGCGACGATCTTGAAGACGGTGAGATCGACGATGAGGACGAAGCACATCGTCAAGCGCGTAGGGAGGCGCGTCGCGACCTCAGCGAAGACACGCGTCGTGATTACCGACGGGACGACTACAGACACCGTGCTTATGAGAACGGAGACCGCCTGAGCTTTAGGAAAGATCGGGATAGGCCTCTCAACGACCGTGGTCTCGCCGACCGTGGCAGACCATCGTGGTCACCCCCGAACAATCAACACCGGCCCAGCCCCTACTAGAGACGCGGCCACTGTGAACAGCTAGAGGGCCTGTGCCAAGTGATAAATGGCATTAAGCTGGCACTCGAGGATATTTTGACGAGATTCAAACGTGTCGATTCCGGACGTGAGCCTGGGCCCGTTTGGCCCCGAGGCCATCAGTTACTCTGATCTTCCGGACGAACATGAACAACTCACATATTGTCGGCTCTTGAGCCTGTGGGCTAATGAACCAGAAGCATTGTTTAGGCGTACTGAGATGATGTCCGTTTTTGGCGTTTTTTCGGCTGTGAGGAGTTTATATAAACTAAGTCATACCCAGAGTCGCATGGATTAGGCATACGGTTTTTGCAAGCATGGCTTTTCTTTTCACAGACACATGGCCCATCTAAGGAGGGGACAATGACCTCCCCTGTTTGTCACCGGTGGCCGAGAAAAAAACAGTTTTGGTGGGTTCAGTCTGTATTGCTCCATAAAACATTAGATTCGGCTACAGGTTTATGAAGCTTGCTCATCAACGCCGAGCAAATGAGGCCGGGATTTGTCACCTGGCGTGTTCTCCTTGGACTGGACTGGACATCTGGAAACAGGTGCTGTCTCTTATCACACGATAGAGAAGACAGGCCTTGGCTGTATTTATCAGATCAGCAGGGTGGTGGTGGGAGGGGGTTGCTATCAAATGACTAGCCCTGTCCGAGTTTAACACAGGGGACGGGGCAACATCGAATCAAAAGATCAGCCTGAGAGCAAAACAGGAGTGCTTCCAACCTGGGACCTGCGAAACACGTGACATGTTAATATGTGTAGGATTGTGACCGGCCCCAGGCGGACGCACGACACTCTGCGCGTGTGGAGTCTGGCTGAATGCAAGGCAGGGGGGTGCTTATGGCTAGGCGTCTGGGATGCGTACTGGGGGCACAGTCCTCGAGGCGTGCGTAGCAGGCGACGGTCCGAGTCCGGGTGGCTGGAGATAGAGGCCAGCTCACTGGAGAGCACTGCAAATGCACAATGGAAGAAGAGCACGAGAGCCATTACTCGACTTGGATCTCATTCAACGAACACTGCGACAGCAAGTGTCCGTCCTCCTTGGATCTATAGGTATAACATCAAAACTCCTGATGTGCTCGTGTATATTTTTTTTTCCCGCAGGCAGGGCAGATCCGCCCGTATCAGCAAACACAACGCCTCGCTAGTAAGGCAAACCTCTCGTTTTTCCCAACGTGTTTCGTGTCCCCTCTTGGGCACGATCCCTGACATGCGGCGTCCTATGAACAATAGCGATGTGTGTGGGTGTGAAATTTTGTACAATCCAAGACTGCTTGGTGTTTGGCAGCGCAAGCGCTGCCCGGCTACAACTGGATCTCGCTCGCCAACTGGCCAAATCGCTGGAACCAACCCGGTGTTCAAGTGCTCAGGTCCTATCCGTCAGGTCCCAGAAGGCTTATCCTGTCACGGATTAAGCCATGGGAACCATTGCTCGTCGGTAAGATCTGCGGATGTCTGGCTGCAAAAGCTAAGCGACAGATCGAGGGAGTGGGCTCTCGGGTCCTGTGCCGAATCGTGAACATCGGCCTCACTGAAACCCTGAAGGCCTTGGGATGTCGGGGCTGGGGTGTGGTCCCAGGTGCCGCTGTCCAGCACACTTTTGTCTGGTCGGAGCAGAGCCCGAAAAGATTTCTAATCCATCAGACTCTCCATTCCGCGCGGCTTTGAGTTCGAGATGATCGTTTTGTTGCCTTCCAGGTCGCTGATGGCACTAACAAAACTCAGCTCACTCGACGAGGCTCCCGCATTGAGATAAGGGAGCTTCCCGTGATCCTGACCTTCTGGCCGCAGGGATGGGAGAGCGTTAGGCAGGTTTCCCTTGTTTCCCAGTGGTGATGACATCCTTGGGGAAGGCGACTCGCTCTTGATCTGCTTTGCGAGTGCCTTGCTCGGCCTGCCAACCTTGGTAACAGTCTTGGTAGCCTTGAATGTTTGGGTGATTCCGTTACTTGGCTTGACCTCTTTGGCCTTCTTGGGTTGCCGGGGCTTCCTCGGCTTGGTGGCTTTCGACGGCTTGCCTTCACTATCGGCGGCAACTGTTTGGCCGCCAAAGCTGAGGGTGCTTTGCTTGACCTTGCCCTTTGGTAGTGGTTTGCGAGGTTGTGGCGTTCCCTGCCTGGGACTTGCACTCGGTGTTGGCAGTGCGTCCTGAATCTTGTCCACGAGTATGGACTTGATATCGGGTACGTCGCCTGGCTTGGATTCCGTGTCGCTTGACTGATCGAAAGAGCGTTTCTTGTTGGCCAACAGCACGTCGATCCTATCGCGGCTGCAGCGTTCTCTGCACTCAACCTCTTTCTCAGCTGATCCGGAAACCATGTACTCTTCCTTCTTGCCGATATCATGGGTATCACAATCCCAACGGGGAAGGTTCAAGAGGCCGGCGATATCGTCACATTTCCCGCGGACCACGAGATCCCACAGGTCCTTCATGTCCGGGGCCTGGGGCACTGGGTCCAGGTTGATCCAGGCCGTGAACCCATCTCGCTTTGAGCGTGTTGCCAGGCACAGCTCCCTGACGATCCTTCTGACGCCAGGTACCTTGAGAGACGTGCCAACGACAATCACGGCGTCGGGGACCCGTCGGAGGTCAGCTTGTGAGACTTTGCCAATCGCGTCCTCATCTGGGTTGTACTCGTTGTAGAGAACCATTCGTGGTCTGAGACGCCCGATTCCGTGGCTTCGCTTCCCTCCAAACTCAGTCCGCACAAAGTCGGCCTCCTTACACTCGTTACAAAGAGGAGGCTCGGGCCCCTGAAAGAGTGAGCCGTCGAAGCTATTCACATGGCTACACTTGGTGCACTGCATCTTCTGGAGCCCGCCGTGGAGTTGTATCGTGACCGGCCACGGAGCCTTGGTGTTCAAGGGGATGTTGGTGGCCAGAGGTTTTAAGGATGTGTCGAGACAGTCGACATTCTGAGAGTACAGTCGCATCAAGCGGCCCTCTTGGGCGATTGTTGCTAGCATATGGTGGAATGGGGTGGATTTGGCCTCTTTTGTCAGGCTTGACAGCTCGCGAACCATCTTATGGAATTCTTCAGTAGACTTGTCGTCCTTGTAGACCGAGGCGTCGAAGAGGGATTTGCCGCCACCCTTGATTTTGTGCTTGTCGCCAAGGGTCTTGAAGAGACCCTCCCTGGAACGGAAGTCGGGTACTAAGCAGACAGTAGTTAGCTCTGATGTTTGAGGAGAGGGGCCCGGGCCCGGACCCGGGCGTGTTGAGAGAGAGAAGACTTACTTCCGGCAGAGACAGAGATGCCGGCTCCCGCGATGACCACGATCTTCTTCTTTCGCCGCAAGGTGTTTAGCAAGCGCTCAAGCTGGGCCTCGGCAGCGTCGTCGCGGTTGTCGAGGTCTAGGTTTTCGGTGGTCCGGGGCTTAGGTGCGGCGAGCCTGCGCCTCTTGGGAGGAGGCGGTGCGCCGTCGGTGCGGACCTGAATTTCTTGATTGTCTGGTAACTTGAGAGGCGAGGCGCTTCCTGACTGGGTGGCGGTAGAACTAGGGGATGGGTATCGTGTGGTGACGTCCATGCTGGCGGTCGCGGTCGCGGTCGCAGTCGCGGCGGCGGCCGGAGACAGCGAGGGCGACTTGGACAGGATGGACAGAGGGGATGAGGGCGCCGAGGGCGAGGGCGTGTGGGAGAGGTCGGAGAGAGGCGATGTAGGAGGGGAGGAGTGGTGTCGGGCTGGAGAGGCCATTGCGCGCGAGTGGTTGCCTGCCTGGCAGGCAATTGACGCGCTGCGGGACTTTGTGTGCGGTGATACAAAGTCAAGACAGGTTGGGAAGGAGGAAAGGAGACAAGAAAGGGTTGCCGCGTGAATGAGTGGGCCGGAAGGTGGTCGCTCTGTCTTTAAACCATGGCGGCGCTAGTATTGTACAATCTGGATGTGCGTATTGTGTGAGGTGCGGTGGGTTGGTTATTCTTGTTGGAACAGAACAGTAGGGCCTGGAAAAGTTTGGAAACGGTTGAGGTGAAGTGCAAGTGCGTGTGTGTGCGGTCGGTCGGGCGGTCGGTGGAGGGTGGAGGCGGTCGGCGCTGACGGTGATGGCGACGGCGACGGGTTGCAGTTCATGCCCTTGAGAGAGCGAAGGGCGGCTGGAGGTGACCTCGAGTAAGGCCTGGGGGGACCGGCAGAGGTACCCCAACATTGGAAGGCTGCATTGCGCGTGCCAGGATTGTACAGGGAGGGCTGGCCCACACGAAATGGCGCGCCCTCTCGGCTGGGAAATGGTACATGAGCGTGCGCCATATTGCCCACGCTCGATTTAGTACCCAGCTAACTGCTGATGTGAGTCTCCAGAAACAGAGCAGACCAGAGCACTAGATCAGAGCGACGGCGGCGAAACGGTAGCATGTAATCATGTGGCCTGCGACTGCCCTCCTTGTCAATTTGTCGAAGGGCAACCAAGTCCAGTCAGTAACTCTCTGCGTATGTGCCGTGTGTCTGTGCTTGCTGGTTAATAATTGACAGAGGAACACGCCCATCCGCAGTACATATCGTGCTGCAGCCTCGGAGAATCCTCTCAGGCTTCTCATTTGATCGTTCGAATACGTGTAGATCTGTTCTGCTTGGGACATAGACTGCCGCAGACAGTTGATGCACGCGGCAGTCTACCTGCACTATGGAGAAGCAGCCAGTTCCCGTCCGGTGATAAATCGAGACAGGTCTAGCTTGAAACGGTAACATCACTTGAGTGGCTAGCATACCTGCATCCATGCCTAGCAGATTCAAGACCACTCCGGTTGACTGTAGCAGGTCTGGAGGCAATCCATTAGGACAGCATAATGTTCAATCATGAAGGCCTGCAGCTTCGTACAAGTATCAATGGAGGAAGACCGAATAATTCTGGATCCAAAGTACCGCACGTACTCGGTGTGTTCTGGTTGCTGGGAAACGGTGCCCACCCTTTCACTTTTTCAGCGACTGTTTACTTTTGGCCGTCAAAAATGCAGGGGGGGCAGATCCACCAACGCATGTCGGGCGTCGGCAGGGGTAGGGGCCTTACAGCACGCAGCAGCCCACAGCATAACCAGTGGATCTCCGCACGCAAGGCTGGAGAAGCTAGGACCACTGGGACGGGACCACTGCAAGGCTTGCCGAGCAGGCACCGTGCTAGGATGGGACGTGCGCTTCGTTAGTCAGCATCCCGACCACGTACTGCGACTAGGTGGTCGACTGCCGCAGCCTGTAGATGCTGTACGCCGTACCGACTTGCGTATCTCCGAGATAATTAGGCGGTGCGGTTCTTGGCAGCCAACCGAGGATACACCCACGCTGTCACTTGTGAGATCAAACAATAACCCGCCCCTTGAATGGTGTCTCGCGCCATCTGTTTTAAAAGAGACACAATCTTGTTGTGCCAGGACCAATGATGCTTCTCCCATAGCTCCACATTCTGCTCTGTCCAGAAACACCCCGTCCTCCTGCCCGGGGTGTAGCCTCATCTACACAGTAGCTCAGTTTGGCCTCATGCACTTCATACCAGAAACCACAAGCCCTTTCGCTCGCAGTACGTCGCCCAGGCTCCGGCTAGAGCCTGCGCTCACAAATGACCTCCTCCAAGATGCCCATGATGCTGGATGATCACATGGGATCGTTGGGTGCGGCCATGCCCAGCATGGACGACGACCTGTTTGGGGACGAGGTGCTCCCCATGGCCACCCGACCTCCCACCAAGCAGCTGCAGCAGCGTGTCGATGAGATGCGAAGTCGTGGATGTTGCCGGTAAGTCAGCCTCGCCCTCGCTTCACTCACTCCTGCTCAGCCAGCCAGCCACCCATTCTAACTCCTGCCCCAGGAGTATTTCATGCTCAAAGCTCGGCACCGTCGCATCCATCGCCCCGGATGGCACCCATATCAACCTCCAGTGTTCTCGCGCCCACCCTTCGGATGCGTCTTGGGAGCTGAGCGAGCCCACTCCGTGCTCCATCTTCTCGCCAACCCTTCCTGGAGGGCCCATCGTCCATCTGGCCTGGTCGCCAGCCATAAATCCGGAGCTGGCCGTCATCGACGCCTACGGGAGGGTCTGTCTCTTGCTGTTTAACAACAGCCTGAACAAGGCCTCTTTCATCACGAGGAAGTGGGATGCGGACACTCCCGATGACCTGTTGTCTGTAGTCGGCTGTTACTGGCTGCCCTTGTTCATACCCCCAAATAGACAGGTAAGCTGCCCATCTAAGCCCGATACCGCTCCGCTCCGAGGCCCTGACCAGGCTCAGTTCAATGTCACATACGGGCCAGCCGTTCGTGACAACGGAAAGTACCAGTTCAACAGCAGCATAATACATGCTAGTGGTCCATTCCATCCCAACCCGTCCAAGAGCGCATTGGTTTGTGTAACTGCAAATGGGCTCCTCAAGCTGTTCTACGCTCAAAACTCCAATCAGCTGCTGGAAACGCAGTTGGAGATGGAGAGCATAACTTCCTCTGACGACCTGATCACCCATGCTGCCGTGTACCCGGACCGAGGTAAGACTTGCCCCCCTATACCATCCCCGAAAGAAATGTAAAAAAGAGTATGAATCATGTTTGTAGCTGACACCCATCCAGGTAAACTGGTCGTTGTCCTCGCCACGGCAGCGAAGCAATTGAAGGTCCTCCACGCGGAGATCAATTGGGGGCAGCCCCAAGACAAGCAGCTACCACCGGGAAGTCTGCCTCTCAAACCCTCACTGAAGGCGGAGCATGTCATCAACACGAGTTGGCTGCAGCAGGGCCTCGTCGAGTCGCATCTGGATGCGTCAATGGACCAGATCTCGTTATTGGAGGTCTACCCGCCTGTCGTGGATGTCAAAGCGAAGTCTTCCCTGCCGGCCACTATCCTGATCATCAGGTCACATATACCTCCAGCGCAGACACCTTACAATGTCGAGTATCAAAGTATCATCGATCGCTGGGACGTTCTTACGGACCAGGCACAACAGCTTCACCCCGCTTTCGAGCAACGCGGCTCCAAGGCTGGATCGGCATCAGCACTCCACCCCACGACAAGACTCCGTAAGCGAGACTCGATTGTCATCAACAAGATAATCATCTCCGTCGAAACAACCCAATTGGGGAGAATTATCTGCATTGGCTTCAGCGACGGGACTATTCAGTTCCGGGACCGCTCGACGATGGCTGAGTTGGTCAACGAGGAGCACCACAACCTAATCATGGTGCCTCAGCAGGCTGGCTTCCACTTTGATGACGAGAAGCCCTGTGTGCAGATGGCAATTTCCCCGAACAATTGTTCTTTTACGCAGGTCTGTGAAAATGGCAAGCTCAAGTGGAGCAGCTTGAAATACCCAATAGACCAGATGGGGTCCACAAGGCAGGATCCTCAATACGACGCCGTCCTAATCGGCCTGACATTGGCTGCCGCCAACGCGGCGCATCAAGGCTCAAATTATGACGACGTGCTAGCCGTTGCCAGGCCATTTGTCGAGAAACATCCTCGATTTCTGCACGACTTAGTGACGACGTTGGTGATGATGTTGAATATCAACGTTGACTACTCCGAAGACTCTCATCACGATGCTTTGATAAGAAACTTGCAGATGCAGACCGTACTCGGCCTTCTGAACCACCTTGGCTTCCGTGGCGAGTTCAAGCCAAGGTCATTTGTTAGCAAGTTTGCCATGCTTGGTCTCAGCATCAGGCACATCGTCATTCTCATAACACTGGCAAGCAACTCATCCATGAACCCGGCCAAAGAGAAGTGGACACCACTTGACGAACCTGGTGAGTATTCTCTGCTCCCCCAAACTCACGACATGTCTTGTTCCCGGGCTGACTTTGTTTCCAGAGGTGGTCGATGCACTGACTGGTTGCGCGAAGTGGGCTCTGGATCTTCTGTGCTGGTTGACTGACAGTCTTTTCGTCTTGCGCGATGACCCGAAGTTCATGGAGCTTCTCAGCCCCGGACGCTTCGCCGAGATGACGGCCTATCTCAAATCCAAAAATGACGTTTCATTGCACCTACTACTCTGTTCGTCGACGAGAGGATTCCTCGTCGCCGCCTGCAAGCGTCTTGCTCACCTGCAAGGAACGTGCGCTCAGGCTTCCCAATATTGGGACAAGAATGCTGGCATGCACAACTCAACAGACTCGACCGCAAGCCAAGGGATTATTGCTCTCCAGCAGGCGTATCTGAAGATGCAGAGATGCATCACGACGACACTCATCAAGGTCAGCGAAATAGACAGGGTTTTGAGCACCCTCAGTGCCGATATCAAGCGGGCGTACCAAGCCTCCGTGGCTGCCCTAGCACAGAAACAGCAACAACAGTCAGGCAAGCCCAACCAGGCGGCCGCAGACGCGGCAATCAAGAAGGCCCAGGCACACTGCGAGTTGAATATTCTCCTCGCCGAGAACCCTCCGCCGCAGTTCTTACCAGTGATCAAAAAGCTTTTTGAGTCGGATCTCAAGAATCTGGTAGCCTCCACCGACCGATCAGGCCTGTTCTTCACCGACTTCCAGCTCTTGGAAGTGGAGGAGGACCCTAAAAGGCTGGCGGCCAGGAAGGCACAGGGCAAGTACGTTGATACATTCAAGCGTGTGGAGCTGACGGCGCACAACTCGGCCAAGGCCACTGAAGGAGATGACCTGCATCGGCCGCACGAGCAGCAGCAGAAGCCGGATGCGGATGCCCCGACTGGTCTAGCATGGCGGAGGTGTGTGAGGTGCTGTGCTGTCATGGAGGACGCGCTGGCAACAAAATCTGGCATGAACTTTGTGTTGTCACAGCAGAGGAGGTGTGCTTGTGGAGGGGGTTGGGGGCTGCTCGCACCTGGAGAGCTGGTGGTGTAAACGACCATGCGACTGGCTGGTATCATAGCGATCTTGGACAGCTTCTCTTTGGACATGGGATGTCGGTATCGGGAGCAAACTGCACAATTATTCAATGACAACCGTTCTTCTCAACATCAATTTAATTTTGTTTCCAGGCGACAAATTACATATTAGTCATCCTATGCTGTCCAAATTGAAGCAATACATAATGGCAGGGTGGTAGCGGCTCAAGCTGTCAAGGCATGAGTCCCAAGAGGGCCGTTAAACATGGGAGCCGTACCCCTGAGGCGTCCTGTTCTGGCCGCGGACAAGTCCCCTCCGCCCACTACAGGCCGACTAGTCAAGGGTGCCCTCCATGCCCTCCACTTCAAATCTCCCCATACGCTTGGTCTATGATGCGAGCGGGCCGCAGATCTGGGGATGCTGTGTGTAAATTGCATGTCCGTCTTGCCACTACTTGCCGCGCCAGGCCCCCCGGGACCTATCCGCGTGGTCCTGCACGCGTACTTGACCTCGTCTAGCGGCAAACTTGGGCGTTGAACTCGGCGCCTCTGCACCCGCGTACCCAGGAAGATGGTTCGTGGGTATCGCATCGTGGGCGGGTAAGGCGAGGGTACTGAAAGAATATAAAATTCATGTCCTCGTCCCTCGCCTAGAACTGTACTGCTGTCAATGCAACCTCAACCGCAATCCCCGTCCGCGGAGTTTTTCTCCTACACCACAGCCCCATACCTAATTCCTCACGCATCACCGCCGCCATGAGGTTCACTCCCCTTCTCCTCGCCGTCGCGGCAACAGCTGCTGTGGGTGAGCACATCCCCGGACGGCAAAGGCCAAGGTCCAAGCCCAGGCCCAGGGCGGACACAAGCAACCTTCCCATCACGCGCGAGGGCTCGACCCTGCTGCTCAACGGGGAGCCGTGGAAGGCGGTCGGGCCCAACGTGTACTGGCTCGGTCTGGACGAGAACGTGATCCCGCCCGCGGGGGAGCCCTTCTACCCCCCGACGAACGCGAGCTACCCGACCAAGGGGCGCGCCACCGAGGTCATGGCCATGGTGCGCGCGCTGGGCGGCACCGCGATCCGCGCGCACACCCTCGGCGTGAGCACGGGGAACCCGCTGAGCGTGTGGCCCGAGGCGGGCGTGGTCAACGAGGAGGCGTTTGAGAGCATCGACTGGGCCGTGTACCAGGCGCGGGCGTACGGCCTGCGCCTGATGGTCCCGCTGACGGATAATTATGATTATTATCATGGCGGGAAATACGACTTCCTCCGCTGGGCTGGGTTCAACCTCACGCAGGCTGCGGATGCGAATAATCCGCAGATTCAGCAGTTTTATACCAATGCTACCATTGTGGATACCTTCAAGGAGTACATCCACACGCTGCTGACGCACGTCAATGCGTATACCAACCTGACGTACGCGGAGGACCCTACGATCTTTGCGTTCGAGAGCGGGAATGAGCTTGCGGGCCCTGTCTGGGGTGACATGGACGTGCCCGCCGAGTGGGTGGAGGAGATCGCCGGCTACGTGAAGACTCTGGCGCCCGAGAAGCTGTTTGTCGACGGGACGTACGGCGTGAACCAGACGCACCTGGGGCTGGAGGACGTGGATATATTCTCGGATCACTTCTACCCAGTTGATATCGCGAAGCTGCAGAAGGGTCTAGATCTAGGTGAGTTCCGCACGAGAACCTCGCGACAATCACGAAAGTATTACATACTGACTTCGCGTGTTTAGTTGCTTCAGTGAACAAGAGCTACTTTGCTGGAGAATATGACTGGGTTGGATCAGCGGATGACGGCGTGACACCCAGAGGCGATTCCTTGCCCGACTGGTTCAAGGTGATCGAGCAGAGCCCTGTGGCTGTCGGGGACGCATTCTGGAGTTTATTTGGCCACAACGTGCCGGATTGTACTGTAAGTGGCCCCTTTTCATATGCGCGCGAGAATGCAGTACTGACGGAGTTGCGATCTCGCTTAGACCTTTGTGAACCACACCGACGGCTTCACGTTGCAGTATGGCAATCCTGCGAACTCAGACTACACGGACAGCCGTATACAACTTATCCGCCAACACTTCGTAAAATTGAGCCAGGGGCAGAATATCAGTGCGGATGCGGACCTGCCCGTCGTGCCGTGCCCGGCTTCACCGGACGGAGAGAGTCGTCGCCTTAAATGGTAGCCGCCTGAGGCGCTAGCAACACGTGAAAGAACAAAAGGAGCAGCTTTCTCACAAAACTTTGAAAAATAATAATTATTGGAAGCTTACTCAATTCGGAAGTCGACAATAGTGTGCTACCAGGCCTCTACAATCTCATCGTCTTCGGAAACGATGACCAAACCCGGAGAGGTAAAGTCATGTTCGTGCATCACCGTGGTGAACAGTCCACCAATTCCTTGTCCGCACACCACTTATTCATTCAACAATGCCTCATCGTATCCATATACTACCAATATAATCTCTGCGATGCCCCAAAGGGTTCTCCTCCCTGCTTCGCGCCATGGACCAGCCGTACTCAGAATATATAGGCACAAGGGCGTCAGACGTCCAGCAAAAGGAATTGAAGGCCTGACACGGCGCTACGAACTCATAGATCCATGGAGAAAGGAGTCTTGAGTTCGAACCCTGATTGTGCCAGGACTTGATTCCACGTGCAGAAGACTGCTCTGGGGTTTGTAGTCCATCTGCTGCCGAACCAACAAATCTCTTAGGTGCCGCAAGGTGTTCCCGAACAATATATTTGGACCATGTACCTTTAGAATAGTTGAATAAAGATGTTGAGAATCCGCCCAGTTTCGCCAGCAGAACCTTATCTCCAACTGTAACTTGGTTATAGAATGAAGCCGGGACACAACCCATGCCACAAATCGTACCAGTACTCAGACAATCAGAGGCTTGCTGACAGAATATCAGACACTCTGAAATTAGTTCTGAGCCCAATTCCAGCTGCCGTTGGTAGGCATAAGTTGGCCCCATCAGATTCCCTGAATTGCCCCACGCCAGAGACCTGATGTAGCGTGTGACTGCTTCTGGGTCGCTGACATTCTCTTCACCAAATATCGGGCAGTTGTCACCCGACATAGGAAGAAATAATTCAATGTTGCGGCCACGGCATAAAGTTTGCACAACCTGTAACAAAACTCTGCACCACATCTGTCTCCTGGGGGTTTCCGCATCTTCACTTAAGCGCGCCACGATGCGAGGCCAAAGATCCACGAGGATCAAACTCACTCGTTCCTCAAGGAGGGTTTCCTCGGAAAACGAAGAGCTCTTCCATAAGACCTCTAAGAAGGGCGGATTGTCAAAATCTGGATCGGCCGCAGGGACGTGAGAAATTCTGGGCTTCCAGGCCGTCCACTGAAGAGCCGGCGCGTGCAAGAAATCCGCTGTCAATAAATGCACAAATTGGTCGTTCTTGGACGCCTGAATACTGGAGACTGCTGCCGTTCCGTAACTGGAGCGCTTGCGCAGCGGCGGGGCCACCATCGGGACTCTCCAGTCCGGCACCCACGACGGCAAGGTCGTATCTCGACTACGCCTTCCGCTCTCCCTCTGGAATCTTTGGTACAATAGCCACGCCAGGTGACCTGTTCTCACCAAGGTCTCCGCGAACTTCACGTACGTCTGCTCAACCGAGTCGGCGTAATCCACTCGAAAGTCAATAGGATCCTGGGCGACGCGCGACAAACCCAGCAGCGCAGCGATGTGGTCGCGGCCATCACTGCACTCGAAATCGCAATAGTCGTTCATCAATGTGGCAATACCTTGGGGCTCCAATTCGGATCGCATCGTTGTATTCCACCACAAGTCCCACAAGAGCTGGAGATTCCGCAGACCAGCATCTTCCCCACGTAGTAGGAGGCTGCGCTGCTGCCCACCATCAGTCGAAGAGTCATCAGTCGAAGAGTCATCGTGGCCAAGCACGCCGGCCAGCTGTGGCCAAGTAAGCTCAGTCCGGCCACAACAAAGTACAGCGTTCGCATTGAGAGCGAGCTCTTGAAGAACCCAACGCCGAGTGAACCACGCCAGCTGTCCAAGTTGAGACATGCTGAGACCCAGACTTGCAATGAGTGTTCTCGTCGCTTCGGTGGCACCTTCGCCTGAACCAAGTGATTCGGGGGAACATGCTTCCACCTCTCTGAACAGAGACTTGGTGCGGCGTAAGATGTCGGCATCCTCAGCCCGGTTTCCTAACCAGATCATCACACGTGAGGCGTCATGATAGATGTTCGCCATGAGCGGGATCTGTAGACTCTTCTCCGCGTTGTCTTGTTGATTGATACAGATAGCATCGACCCAGATCCACCTTAACGCGCTGGCATAGCGGAAGCGGCGCAGAGCGGCGTCTAAATCTTTGCTGATTCGGATTACCCCCTTGCCATCCAGAAGAAGATGTTCGCTGGCGTCCTCGCTCCATCTGTATGAGAGCGCCACGTACGGGAAGGTGTCCTCGCCATCAATATCGATATCGCCATCGTCGACTATGTTGACAGTACGCATGGTTCCCGTGAGAGGATCGCCTCGGTCGGAACAGCTCGGGAGCTCAAGGAGTCGAATATGGTGAGGTGATGGTAGCGGTGAGTGGTGGTAGGTTGCGAGAGTCGACATGTTGATAAATGCTTTGAATTTCAGGAGCCTCTCTCTCTGATTCAGCTCGACTTAATGATCTTCGCCAGGACAGCGCCGCGATAGTGACCTTGATGCTTGTGTCTGCCTTGGTGAAGGTGTCAATACTGAGTTCCAACGGTGCACCTAGGTAGGCAACGAAAATGCAAAGAGGGGGTCAACGTGCAGATGGCTGAGCGGGCGCTTCACCTGACCAACGAAATGCACCTGCACCTCTACAATACAGCCAGACCACTGGATATACTGGACTAGCTGTACCACCACTCAAATGCCTCCCGCGGAGCCGTACTTAGGATGGCCACGACGGTGTCGATACCCACGGTGTCTGCTTGCCAGATGCGGGTCACGCTATCCATCCAGTTTGGTCTCAGACACAGGCTGCGGTGCTGAGGCTAGTCAAAAGATACTTTCAGCCGTGTGAGAGCTCAGAGTCCAATTTCCAGGCAGCTTTCCCGGCCTGAATCGACTTTATGGCCGCCGAAATGAGTGATAGCCTGCAAGTGAGAGCATCTATTAGTCAAATGTTTGATAATTTTGGTCGAAAGTTCGAAAAGTTGGAGCCTGAATAGGATTTCCGTACGTCTCGAGAAGCCGTCGATAAGGATTATCAGCCAAGCTACTTGCCAGTCTCCTCTCAAACAGTCTTGAATCCTAGCCTGATTCAAGAAGAAGCCGAGAGGTCGATAGAC
>JACBFG010000013.1:1832326-1850167 GCA_013435955.1 Diaporthe sp. HANT25 | reverse complement strand
GGGGGGGGGGGGGGGATCGAACGTCGTGGCCATCAAGGGTCAGTCAACCCGTCTATACTTCTCTACGCTGCAGCAAACAATTAGACTAACTACAGCATGCCAAATTCTCTTAACAGAAAGCCCACGCTTGAAGCGCCTAGCAAATGGTGCTGACCTCTCATGGCTGTGGTCATGGTGCCGCAAATGCATCCGATTCGTTTGGTCTTTCAATGGAAGATTTGAACCCCTCTCTTCGACAGACCCGCAAGATTCATGGATATTTTACCGTTTTCGTCCTCGGGCTCTATCCTTGCCTCTTCAGCCAGTCCTCGTGCAGCTTCTTTTGCCTCTCCCAGTCCTTCTGCAGCTTCTTCTTCCTACTCTTGGTGACCTCCTCGCCCTTGGCGTCTTTGGTGGGAATGCCGTTCTCGTCCCACTCCGCGTACTCTTCTGTCTTGTACATTTCAAGGTGGCTGAGTTTTGCCTTTTCATCCTGCTGCCTCTTCTTCTCTGCCTCCTCTGCCTCCCTCTTGGCCTTTTGTGCGGCCTTGGCAGCGGCTGCTTTCTCGCGCTCCTCCCTGGCCTGCTTGATGGTCTTGTCAATAGGCCGGACCAGGGCGGGCAGTGGCGGGTCGCGGTCTTCGAGGTAGATGTCCAGATCCCATAAGCGGGTGTCACGCAGCTGGTCGCAAAGAGCGAGGATGTCGCTGGCTGGTGCCTTCTCGGTTGCTAATTTCTGGACATCGGCTTGGAATTGCGTGAATACCTGTTCGTATTTCTTCGCAGGCTCGCTGGCGGCCGATCCTGTAGGCTTGACCTTTTCCGCTATTTGCACAAGACCAGCGTGATCCAGGTCCTTGGTCCGAGCGGCTTGTCGCACTTGATCGCGCAGTTGCGAAACAGGGTAGATAAATGCCTCCGCTTCTGTAGGGATACCGACGCCGGACCAGGCTACTCGGGACGCGTCATTCAAGTCGCCCTTTGCGTCCAGACCCAGAATCGTCAGGATTCTTGTTATCCATCGTGCAATGACCAGCGTCGTCTCATCAGAAACGGTGGCTGCTGAATTGAATTCTGACACAAGCTCGGAAAGTGCCCTCATCGCCGCAGGCGTGTTGAACGAGTCCGAGAAAGCAGCATCAACTTCTTGCTTAGCCTTTTCCAAAGCAGCCAGCACTTTCTGGTCGTGTTCTGATTGTTCGGATCCGTTGCTAGCAGCACTGCCATTCTTTTGATTCCTCGCAATGTCTGAACTCTTGTAGAAGAAGTTGTTCATCTTGTCCTCAAAGGAGGCAGTCGTGCGAAGGATTTCGTCCGTCACCTCAATGCCACTCTCCCACGCACCGAGCAAGAATGCAATACGGAGACTTCGGTAGGTCCACTCTTCTTTGGCAAGCGCCGACCTAATTGTGGTGAAGTTCTTGAGTGACTTGCTCATTTTAGACCCTGCAATCGACAAATGTCCCATGTGCAGGACTTGGAAATGCTCAGTTAGCAAATCTTTCTTCGGATGACACACCAGCAACGACGTTTCTATGCAAATCGTTCAGCTCTGGCCGAATGGACTTACAAAAGTTCGACCACTGCTCTTTGCTGTTCCAATATGCCTCAGACTGGGCCAGCTCGTTGTCGTGATGAGGAAACCGGAGATCGACACCTCCAGAGTGAACGTCCAGCTTTTCGCCCAGAACCTCAGAAGCCATAACTGAGCACTCAATGTGCCAGCCCGGGCGCCCATCTCCCCAGGGACTGGCCCATGAAAACTCTCCAGCTTTGCTTGCCTTCCACAAGGCGAAATCGGCGTCATTGCGTTTCACCGTCGTCTTCGATGCGAGTGACCCTTCGCCATCTGCCTGTAAGGCAGTATCGCCTCTACTCCACGGTTCGAGGCGGGCATAAGCATGGCCTGCTTTCTCGAACGCAGCGATGTCGAAGTAAACCGAGCCATCAGCCGTCGCATATCCAAAGCCATTGGCAATTATCTTCTCAATAAAAGCCACAATCTCAGGCACATACTCGGTGACTCTGGTCAGCACCTCGGGGTCCAGAACGTTCAGGGCATGCATGTCCTCGAAGAAGCGTTGCTCGAACTTCTTGGTCAGCTTGGTGAAGATGGCATAGTCCTTGGAGTCGACCGTGGAGCCGTGCAGAGAGTCCAGGTACGGCAAAAGCACATCCTCGGCGCCATCGTAGAATTGGTCGGCCTCGAGCGAGGAGGCTTTCAGGAGAGTTGCGGCGGCCGACTTAGCGGTGTTGATGTGCATCTTCAGCTTGGCCTCCTTGTCACCGGGCGTCTCATTGTCGCCTGCCAATGCCTTTCCCTCCAGAACCCTTGCGTATGCCTTGTCTGTCTCCGAAGTGTAAGAGTCGGGGGTCGTCTCGGCGGGCAGTAGAGGTAGGTTTTTTTCCAGATAGAACGTGAAAGCCGCCTTGGCCGTAGATACTGCGGTCTCGTCGATAGTTGGGTGCTCTGATCGGAAGTTCGCTAGCAGGTGCTGCTGGCGCGCACGCAGGATGATCTTGTCGTCGATATCGGTGATGTTCATGACAAACTTGACATTGAAGCCAAAGTAGTCTCTCACGATGCGCCTGACGACGTCCGTGGAGACGTAGTTGCGCGCATGCCCCAAATGTGCGTCATCGTAAACAGTTGGACCGCAAGTGTACCAGAGCACAGTCTTTCCTTCTGGGTCAATTGGTACAAACTTGTCCTTCTTGCGCGTCAGGGAGTTGTAGACGGTCAGGTTGGGCAGCTTGACGGAATCGGCGAGGGTCTTTGGAGGCGTCCAGGTGGGTTGTTTTGCCGACATCGTGGAGAGGAACAGCCTTGCTGCAGGGAAGCCAGATACCAATTTATTCCTCCCAGCGGGTGTGGCTTTCGACAGTAAGCTTCCTGTTGCGCGACGAGGAGTTGCGAGGGCGTGCAACGATCGGTTCGTGGAGGAGCTTGAAGAATGGACAAATAATGAAAGGCAGGGCCCGAGAGAAGGGAATGAAGGATGGCGCAATATATTAAGCGTATTGCTCGACCTCGAACATCTGGAAACGTGGCTCATCCGGGTCGCCTTTTTTGAGTCACAATAGGAGAGTCACAGTATGACAGGTGAAAGAGGGTCGCCAGGTGAGGTGGGGTGGGGTGTTTTCTGGAAGAGCTCCAATTTGGAGCACAGCAAAACGGCGGAACATGGGGAGGGGTCCTGCTAGCGGGCCGTAGGCCGTTCGTTCCCACCGTCCGATGGTATTCCTGCGAAAGCCTCCAGCCGTGCTAAATTTGTGTACTACGGTGTATATAGTCCACCAGTACAGATTGTTTGCTTGAGTCACGGCGAGGCAGATTCCATGTGATCACTTCTGCGAACTGGGAAGGTGGTCGCAAATTGAGCGAGCTATCTCGCTCTCAATTCTCGTGTGAAATTGCCAAGTGCTACTTCATGAAGGCCTCGTGAAGGCATTCTGCAGTCTACCTGCTGCTTCTTTTGGCATCATGACCAAGTGAGGATCGTATTTAGACTGGTGACTAACTTGCCATTCCGCCCAGCTCACGACCATGGACTGACTGGTGAGCCTACCGTCTGGACAGCAGACAATGGCAATGCTGGACGGCATACCCAACCAGTACTTTCTGGACACGATTTAGGTGCTTCCACGCTCACTATCCATGGCCACGTCTCCATACTTTTTTGTTATGCCGAGCCCGGCTCCGACCGCACTGTCCGCTCCCTGGACGTCCAGCGGTTGAGCCCCGCCAGGAAGACCCCGCGGTCCCGGAGATTGTAGTATAGGGGGGCCTTCAAGTCGATGATGACGATGGGCTAGGCCAAAATCATCCCCCACCACTCTCCCTCGTCAAATCGCAGCCGCAGCTAGACCAAAACTGCTTGCTCTCATCAATACCTAGCTTCGGGAAGGACTGTACTATCAAAAGGAGGCAGCGAGCTCTATAGCTACGATGTTCACCGGCATCGTCGAGGAGATAGGCGGTAAGCCTTGAGGCAGCCCAGCTCACCTCAACTCACCTTTGACCTCACCCAATTTCACTCGAGTCTAGCATGCACACCTGCTAACAAACTCCCCTGTAGTCGTCGCCGCGCTCAACCCTCATGACGCGACAGGCGGCACCTCCCTGACCATCAACCTCCCCCAGGACTCCACCCTGCTCTCAGACTGCCACGAGGGCGACTCCATCGCCGTCAACGGCGTGTGCCTGACGGTGGTGACCTTCACGCCCAAGGACCCCATCCCCTCCTTCACGGTGGGCGTGGCCCCGGAGACCCTGCGCATCACCAACCTGGGGTCGCTGGCCACAGGCTCGCGGTGCAACCTGGAGCGGGCGGTGCGGGCCGACACTCGGATGGGCGGGCACTTCGTGCAGGGCCACGTCGACACGACGGCCGAGATCGCCGAGCTGCGGCCCGACGGCAATGCTATTACTATCCGCTTCAAGCCGGCGAAGCGGGACGTCCTGCGGTACATCGTCTACAAGGGCTACGTCGCGCTCGACGGCACCAGCCTGACCGTCACCCAGGTCGACGACGCAGAGGGCTGGTGGGAGGTCATGCTCATCGCCTACACGCAGGAGAAGGTCGTCATCGCCCAGAAGAAGGTCGGCGATACTGTCAACGTCGAGGTCGACATGATGGCCAAGTACGCCGAGAAGTCGGTCATGTACTCGGGCGAGGGCAAGGCGTTCCCCTTCATCAAGGAGGTCGAGAAGACGGTCGAGAGGATCGTCGCCCAGGGCTTGGGAGGGCACGCGACTTGAGTGAGGTGTCGGGCGCGTTGATTCAGCCAGTCATTTCAGTTGTGCGCTGTAAGATGATGATTATGTACCTTTTTCAGTCTATAGACATGCCTTGAACCACCTGCGGGACAGCAAACCCACGCTATCATACATCAAGACTGACCGGCTTCAAATATCTGCCCAGACCTCGGCGAGTTTGGTGCTCAAGGCCTTGCCAATCTGCTTGCTCCTCACCGCATGGTTACCTAACCTGCTCGAGACGAGCTCCTGTTTTTTCTTCTTTCCTGCCTCCCCAGGACCGCACTGCTCAAAGGCCTTGACAAACTCGTTCGGCGTCTTCCAGATCTTCTGTATCTGCATCGCCTTCTCCCCGGTGATACCTCGTGTGCACATGAGCATCTTGAGGAAGAGATCCCGCAATGTCAGCGAGTCGGACTTGGAAACCAACGAGGCAAAGGCAGGGTAGCTGATGTAATAATTTGCCCCGGGCTGCGTTTCCCTGAGGTGTTTCACGAGGGGCAGGTAGTTCTGTGCGGTAATGACCTTCGTGGGGATCACCCTCAGAGTCTGGCTCTCGTACCGCTTCTTCAACATCTCGGTCATCCTCGCAAGGTACCGGATCGTGTCGTCCATCTTTTGCGTCTTCTTCACCGTGAAGCCATTAACCACCTGTGTCGAAGCAATCGCGGACTGCACGCTGTCCTCGTACTTGGAGAAGTGCTCCCGATCCAGCGAGATCTCCTCCACAAGGTAGGTGACGTGCCGGACGCCGGACCTCTTGAGGCGGAACTTTTGCTCGTGGAACCGGCCGTCCTTTATGCTCCCGATCAGGTCGTCCAGGCGCTTCCGCTCCACGATGTAGTCGAGCACGACCTCGTCACCCTCGGCGCCACCCCGGCGCAGCACCTCTGGGTCATGGCATTTGGCTACCCACTGAGCGTCACCCAGCTCCAGGCTACGCATGATGGGCTTGATGCCCTTCTTTGTCAGTTCTTCTTGCATGTAATCTCGATCTGTTTTGGCGCGGATCTCTCGCACGTCCAGCACGAGGTGGACTGTAAAGGAGCCAGGGTTCAGCCTGATTGTGGTGAAGTTTGGTAATGAGGAGTTGTCAGAAAAGACAGGGCCGTTAGTAACCACATCGCCAAAATCTGGCTTCTCATCCTCCAGAGGCAGATCGTCGGGGCCACCGTTGAAACCGCCGGCGATAGCTAGTGGTGGCGCTTGGGACCTAGATCCAGTCGAATTCTGTCCAGCATCATTTGCCATCGCTTCTGTGCTGACAGAACCGTTCTGATTTGCATCCTGGATTCGTCTCGCGACATCACGGCCTTCTTCGGTCAGCGCGTACCTCTTGGTCGGCCTCCCGCGCTCGTAAACAAGCTCTTTCGTGAGCAAGGTCTTCATGGAGCTCCAGGCTGTGTAGAAGCTACCCGGTTCACTGGCCGTAAATGAAGAGTTGCAGTGTGGCTGGGCCTTGTCGATCAGATCTAGCTTTGCCATACCCTCAGGTCCATGCTCTGGCATGTTCGATAGGGCGACAATCAGGGCGTATGCGCCAGATCGAAATGCAGGCACGTACGGTTTGGTCTTTCGAGGCTTCTTTGGAGCTGGGGCGGGCTCATCCTGGTCTTCATCGTCGTCTTCCCCTTCTTCCGCTCTGGCGGTACCTTTGCGTTTTCTTGAAGGGCGTTCCGGCATAGCGATGCCATTTTCTCTGCAATAGATCTCAAGCTTGTCCGTGAGCCTCTTGGTGAGGGTTTGTCCAAAGAATTGCAGCTCCGTTAGCTCCGATGGATGTTGGAAGATCTTGGGACACTTTTTCAACGAGTTGTAGGCTTTTCTGTATGTAGTGACACCCTTGGTGTTTTTCTCCCTGGCATCGTCGTACCACTCCTTGACCCACGCAAGGAGCAGCGGGTTTGGGCTATCCTCCTCGAGCGGCATGATGATTCATGTAGAAAGGCAGCCGAAAGAAGCGAATGAGCCAGACAGTAGGGTTAAAGGGAATGAGACAAATGCGGTTGTAGGAGCGATTCGATGCGTTGCATTTGGGAGACGCGTTTACGCGTTGTAGATCTAGGTTGGAATTCCAGGGACCTGGGGCCTAATGCACCACAAGCTTTAAGCTCGTCAATCCCGAGAACGCGGGTGGGGGTCCAGGCAGCCTAGCTGTACATAAGTCGCTCGCCCATAACACCCATAGCCAATTCGCATGCCCAGACTGAATCTACACCCAGACCTAACACAGCCAAACCTCACCCTCCCAGACCCCACCACCCAGACCTCACCCAGGCCTAACACACCGAGACCTAACACACCTGGGCACCCAGACCTNAACACACCCAGACCAAACACACCCAGACCAAACACACCCAGACCAAACACACCCAGACCAAACACACCCAGTCCTAATACCTAGACCTAATACCCAGATTCAAAACCCACGTGGGTGTGGGAACTGGTGGATGAGCTATGGGTGTGTGCGAATCTCTACCTGCACCGGTGTGCCCTCTGTTCTTCCGGGTGCGAATATCCGACTTCACATTTAATCGAATCCGTTGAAGATGGTCTGAGACACTCTGGAGGGTGGGTTCGCGTGTTATACGGGCATGTGGCAGGGTTTACTCGCAGACAGGGACTCTTCAGTCTCGGCTTGCAGGCGATCAGCAGTCGGGGCACAGCATCATGGCACAAAGCTATTCCCGTTGCTCCAAGGCTTGCATCGAGCAAGGCTCAGGGACAGGCTGGGGAACGATGAGCTGCATATTGCTCTCGGGCAATGTATCTAATACTGTGGTGCTGCGCACAGGAGTGCGGTGAACACCAATAATCACCAGTAATCTGCCATTAGATACATGTACGTAAACGGTAGAGGGGACAAAGAAGGCGGGGTAGCTTTGATCACCGCTGCTCTGCTCTAATAATAAAGTGGGGGTAACCAGGGGATGGACATTCCAGCATGCGGGCCTAAGCAGGGGGGCATGTGTGTCTGTTCGTCGTATTAGCTGGGCCATCTGCGGACTGCCCTGCCAGCTATGACAGCTCACCCGGCCGGCTTTAAAATGCCTCCCCTTCCACCTCGGGACTTTCCCCCATCTGCATACAAGCAGTCCTGTCTTTTGTCTTTGTCTAGCCTGTTCCCCTTAGTTGCTTCACCAACTCCCCATTCCACCACCTGAATCAGCTTCTGAGGTCCTGTTAGCAAGATACACGCCATCATGGCCTCGCACGACGACAAGATCCGGGCTGCCTCAGCCAAGCACCCCATTGTGCCCCTCCCAGCTGGCAGCCTCTACAAGTATGGCACAGCCGGCTTCCGCATGTCCTCAGATCTGCTTGAGGGCGTCTCCTTCAGAGTTGGCCTGCTGGCGTCACTTCGAAGCCGAAAACAGAGCAGCCAGGCCATCGGTGTTATGATCACTGCCAGCCACAACCCGGCCAAGGACAATGGCGTCAAGGTCGTTGATCCCATGGGTGAGATGCTCGAACAAGACTGGGAGAGCTATGCCACCAAGCTCGTCAACTGCAAGACCGATGACGAGCTCGTCGAGGTCTACAACGGCCTGGCTGCCCAGCTCAAGATCGACCTGAAGGCCCCTGCCAAGGTTGTCTATGGCCGGGATACTCGACCATCTGGCCACACCCTCGTCACTGCTCTTGCCGCTGCCCTCGAGGCCACCGGAACTGAGTATGTCGACTACAAGATCCTGACCACCCCTCAGCTCCACTACCTGACGAGGGCTATCAATACCGAGGACACCCCGCAGGCCTATGGTGAGGTCAGCGAGGCTGGCTACTACAAGAAGTTCGGCAGTGCCTTCATCCAAGCTCTCAAGGGACACAAGATCAATGGCTCTCTGACCGTGGACTGTGCCAATGGCGTTGGTGGCCCCAAGTTGACCGAGCTGCTGAAGTATCTTCCCAAGGATAAGGTCCCGTTCGATGTCAACGTCGTCAACGATGACGTTCTTCGACCCGAGGTGCTGAACTTGGACGTAAGTGACTGAAACCCCCTGCCCAGCTCCTGCCCAGCTGTTCGTTGTGCTAAATCTTATCTTTGTGCAGAGCGGTGCGGACTTCGTCAAGACCAAGCAGCGAGCCCCTCCTCAACCCAAGCCTGAGCTCGGTGCCCGATACTGCTCCCTCGACGGTGACGCTGACCGTCTGATTTACTACTGGACCGACGCTGAGACGGGCTTCTTCATGCTCGACGGCGACCGAATCTCCACCCTGGCCGCGTCCTTCATCGCCGACTTGGTACGGTCCGCAGGGCTTGAGGAGGATCTGCGCATCGGTGTGGTGCAGACCGCATATGCCAATGGCGCCAGCACCAAGTACATCACCGATCATCTTCGCCTTCCTGTCGTCTGCACGCCAACCGGTGTCAAGCACCTGCACCACGCGGCCTGCAAGTTTGACGTGGGAGTCTACTTCGAGGCCAACGGCCACGGCACGGTCGTCTTCTCCAACGACGCCCTGCGCATCTTCAGAGAAAAGGAGCCTCAGTCTCCTGCCCAGAAGGAGGCACTCGAGACACTTGCCGCTGTTGGCGACCTCATTAACCAGACCGTCGGTGACGCCCTTTCTGACATGCTTCTGGTGGAGGTGATCCTGGCGCACAAGGGCTGGACCTTGAAGGACTGGGCCATGACCTACCAGGACCTGCCCAACAGGCTGGTGCGTGTCGAGGTTGGAGACAAGGATCTCTTCCAAACGACGGATGCTGAGCGCAAGCTGTCGCACCCCGCTGGCGCGCAGGATGAGATCGACGGCCTGGTCAAGAAGTACACCAGCGCGCGCAGCTTCGCGCGTGCATCGGGCACCGAGAACGCGTGCCGCGTCTACGCAGAGGCCGCGACCAGGGTCGAGGCGGATGAGCTGGCCAAGAAGGTTGCCGCCGTGGTGGAGAAGTACGGAAGAATCGGCGTGGCTCCTTCGCAGTAGAGCAGCGATAACACGCTAACGCCCGAGGGCCTTCTCGAGCCACAGCGGCTTACCCCCATCACTCCAACCCCACCGCTACTCCCCGGTAATGCCAGCGGCCTGGAGAACTACTTCAAAAAGCTGTCTCTGCCACCCCACGATGCCGGTGCTGCGGACCTGGGACCCTCCGGCGCGTTTAGGGAGGGAATGGGAAGCAAGTTTGCGACGACGACGGCATCTCAAAAGGATGTCCAGCCCGAAGAGGCCGACGATGACGACGCTGATCTGGTGTTCAGAATGGATTTGGATTGATAATCACTGGAAGGAGTAGAGAAAAGGGATTGAGGAACCGTGGCTACGGTGGTGGTGGTGGTCAGCGGCGAAAATTCGACATCAACTCCAAAAGTGTTTGCGGCGTTTTGAATCTTGCGGCTCTGTTTATCAAGAGCATCCGGTCTTGAGGGAAAAGAATGTCGTATGTCAATCAGTCAACCAAACGAATGAAAGAACGTTGGTCGATGCAGGCAAATAGAGTCGACTAAATGAGTCAATGGATAAAAAAAGAATAGAAGAAATATCCTGATGGTGCAAAGTCTACAGTCCTGTGTAGGAGCAAGGTTGTCGGCACGGGACGCTGGCCTGCCATCTCAAAGCGTAGTTGGCAGCCCCTGCTTGAGACCAGAGCGACCAAGTCACCGGCAGTGCGCATTGCCCATCACTTTGCTGTATCAACAAGTCCTCAGCAGAACTGCCGGAATCGATAATGGGTTTGTTGTATTGCATGCTCTCCAAGCCACCACAACTCTCTCATTTTGTATCTAGCCAAAGATCCAGACTGGTATCTGCAACAGTGGCGTCTCATCTGGAACCACAAGGGCTCGGCGTACCTCTCTTGTCTTGCAGCACCGACCGATCATATGCATGCAAATAAATCAAGCTTTCCTATGTTCAGTGAAAACGCTTGGAATAAAGAAGAGACGTCCTATCCGCCGGCCTCAACCCCCTTTTACTCCGACCTTGCTCCCCCGTCCGTCCGCCACGGCTATGGCCCCCGGACCACGGGCGCCGCAATCTAAGAGAGAAACCCCGATGGCCTTGTCTGCTCCTCAGTGATCCGAGGGTCTCTCCCCGCCGTTTTGCAGTTGAGTTGAGTCTATTTCACCTCCAGGCGCGCGATACGCAGCGACCTGCTTGCAGCTTTCGTCCCATTGTGACCGACCATGCCCGCGTAGTCCAGCCAAATCCCGTCGCCGCTGCGAGCAAGGGGCGTAGGGCGGGGGACAGCGGCTTCAAAAGATTACGAGATTGTGTCGAGATGGATTACTTGCCGCGATTCCTGACCAGAAAGAGCACACACGAGGGTGCTCCCCCAACGGCTTAGCACATCTTGTACGTGCAGCTGCCCTCGGCCGCCCGCGTGGCGTCGGTGGTCTCGAGCTTGTAGTTGAGCTCGATGTCGAGGTCCCTCCTGTTCTTCTCGTTGGGCTTGCAGGTCATGGAGGCACGGATGGTCTCGCCCTGCTGGACGGTCAGGACGTCCTTGAGGTAGAGGACGGTCTGCTTCCAGTGCGTGTACTTGGTGTGGGGGCCCGTGGAGAAGGCGACCGTCTTGTGGCAGGCCGTGAACTCGATGTCGAACCAGGCGACGAGTGCGTGCACGAAGTCGTCGCGCCGGGCGTTGAGGTCGAAGGGCACGCTGTAGGCCAGGTCCGCCGTCGTGCACTTGTACAGGTCGAGCGTGAGCACGCTGGCCGGGTCCGTAACCACGGCCTTCATCTCGACAGTGTCGACGAGCGGCTCCGTCAGGGCGGTCTCTTTCAGCGGGCTATAGTCGAAGCCGTAGACGTTGTCCCAGACTAAACGGCACTTGTTTAGTATCTTCCCAATCTCCAGTGCACGCGATCCCTTGCGGGTCGGTCTGTTGCTTTTGCTTTTTTTTGCGTTTTGTTTTCTTTCACTCACAGCCAATCTTCTCATCCTTGTAGTCTCCGTCCTCGATACCAGCAACAAAAATGGTGGCCTTATCGGGGAAAATCAGGCCGTTGGGGTTCAGATACTTGTCGCGGGCGTACAGGACGGTGTCGAGCATGGACTCGTAGAGGAGGAAATAGCCCATCCACTCGGAGATGATGATGTCCACATTCTTGAAGGGCATCTGATCGTGGATCTCCTCCATTTTGCCTTGGAGGAGCGTGATCTTGTCGGACATGCCGTTGACCTTTACGATCTCGCGGGCCTTGAAGATGATGGTGGACATGTCAACGCCGATGACATGTTTTGCGCCGGCCTTGACAGCGAACCTGAGAGGGAGGGTCAGTAACCGGGCATGGGAATCCGGGAGCCAGCTCTGCAACCCCTGGCGCGTCCGGACGCGAGCCGGACGCGCACATTGGGCGCATATGCATTAAGGCCCGGTTTCGCAGAAGACAAGATTGTCTTACATGGACAGAATACCGGTACCACATCCAACATCGAGCACGACCTTGTCCTTGAAGAGGTGCTTGTTCTGCACGATGGCATTCATGTAAGACCGTGTGCGCACTTCGTCTTTCTATATATTAACAAAGTCAGCACACAAGACCTTGGGTTCGTAGCATGCCATGATGTTGTGTCGAGTGTAGCACGTACCAGCATCTCCTCGTGAATGCCTTCATTGTTGCGAAGCCTGTTAGCAATCCAAGTTTCAATACAGAGCGAAGCATATTGATCCTGTTCGGCATACCATGGTGGTTGTAGCTGTGAGAACCAAGATTAGCAATTCATATACTACACAGATGCGCGTCGCGCCACATCGCAAGACCACGCGCGGTCAATAATCACCTGTTGAAGTAGTGCTGCTCAGAATGGGCCATTCCCTTGAGCTGCAGCTCAGCCTTCTCGATGTCCATCTTTTCTCCGGACGCCATGGTGTTGGTGACTGTATGGAGGGATTAAATTTGGGTGGTCTGGAGGAGAGGATGTGGGTGAGGAGTTCTCAGTTGGGCCGTTGTGAAGGAACCGTGGTGTTGACACTCAAAAATGTAGGTACGTTCTTGGGCCTCGAAGTTAAACCTCAATAGCAGCGGGGCACCTTGAATCCAGGGACGTTCTGATTTTTGCAAAGGTTTTTGGCTGGCAGAATAAAATGCGGCTAGCCGGGTTGGGCACCTGGCCTGTTCCGGCAGCTACACCGACTTCCCTGGTTGTTTGGGCCAGAGCCCAAGTCTGCAAGGGTGCTTCAAGTCGGGTCCCTGCAGCCCGTTGTGATCTACAGGGGTCTAGGCCACCCAGCAAGCCAGGGTCCGAGCCTCAACTCTGAAGACTGAACTTCTGCATGCCCGAGTCTAAGGATGTTGGCTTTCAAGTTTTGTCTTCTCCAATATTCGCGGAGAACACAGCTCCTATACTGTTATTCACACCCCCCAACAAAGCTCATGTACCACAGAGAAAATCGAGATAGAAGCGTTCCTCTACAACATCAATGTCTGTGCTGGGTCTCCTCATGTGAATGGGCCCCCTGGTATCTGATTTTCAAAGTTTAATTTCCTGTTCTTGCTTGTCCAGGCATAGAATCTGGCGGCAGGAACACATTCACCTAGTCATCCTGCATCCAGTACTGTTAAGGCTATTGTGAGTGGATACCTGGGGATCTTGTGGCCACTGTCATGCCATCAGTCGATTCTCATCAGTCTGTAAATACGCTCTGACTCTACCTAGGTACTCGGCCAACTGACCAAAGAAGCTGATACCGAAACGCCGTATTCCTTCCCTGGGTATCAAATGCGGCAACCATAATTCTGATCCTTCCAGTGCTACCCTACCCTCTTAACACCACCGCTCATGGGGTTCGCGCCACTGAACCCCGAGAATCTCAAAAATCTTCTTCTCACTCCTGCCTTCAACCAGCTGTCCCTGGGTCAGCTTCTCCCTGTTCCCTCGCCTGATCACGTTCTTGTACAATCCGCGCTGGTTCAACCTCATCTGCCTCTTCGATGCCAGCAGCCGGATGCTTCGGTTGAAAATGTCGTTTCCTGTGAAGTAGATCAATGCTGCGCCATACTCGGTCTCTGGCCTGTGATATGTTAATGTCATGTTACGAGACCTTAGTTGGTGGTCCGCAGTAGTTCATTTGACAAGACGCAGGTGGTACGTACACTAGCAGGAAATCAATACGTCTCCACGGCCTATGTCCATCATTGTCGCCCTCGAAGCCAGCATCCCGTGGCAGAACACAGCAACCATGCCACTTGGAGCCGTCGTCATCCTTCTTTTGTCTGGAACTGCGCGGCTTGTGTGCAGCCAGCTCGGCCGTGAGGAATCCCTTCTTCGTCAAATTGAATACCAGCTTATCCAGGAACGGAGTGAGCTCCTCGCTCGACTTGGTGCCCGCCTTGGTGATTATGAAGTCGATGTCCCCGCTATCGTTCGCGCCCCTGCGGTAGCTGCCGCCGATGAGGAGCTCGACGTTCTTGTCGATCCGGGCCGCTTCGTCCATCACGTAGTCACCGAGCGCCTTGACCTCGGCGCGTGGAATGCGCGTGTTGAGGTCCTCGTAGTGTTCGATGCCAACGCGCTGGTTCGGGGTGAGAGATGCATGCCGCCGCAAGTCGTTGAGGGTGCGGAAGCCCTGCGCGATCCACTGATGGGCGATGGAGAGGCCGACGCCGTAGATGCCGAGGAACAGATCGAGGATCTTGCTCGTCGCGTCGTTCTGTGCGTGTTCCAGGCGTTGAAGACGGCCAGTGTTGACGATCTCTTCGATCTTGCTACTGAGCCTTGGCCCAATAAAAGGAAGGGAGCCTGCTTCTTCGGCCGTTGTTACCATCTCTGTTTGCATGGATAGGGTGTTGATGGCTCTACGATAAGCCAGAATACGCCAATGGTCGTTCGTCCTGGTGTAGTAATTGCACATTTGCTGCAAGACCGCGATAGTCCTAGCATTCGGGCCCCCAGTCTTGTCCATTCTGCCACCTCTGCTACAAGCAAAGTTGTCCTCAAACCTGGGCTTTGATGCCATCGACTTTTTAAGGCGTTTCGCCGGCTTCTTCCCGTCGGAATCACTGTCCTCAGACTCCTTTTCATCGTCGTCATCGCCCTCAATTGAGGGAAGGTCCTTGAAGTTCGTCTGCACATCTTCAATCAGTCGCGATAGATCGTCTCTATGGTCGTGACCAGCTGGACGGTTCCTTGTGGGGCCGGCAAGAGACAGTCCATCCCCAGGAGAGGGCTGTGAGGATGGAATAGTAACCTGTGCCGTGTTTGTCCCCGTTCCGATCCCAGAGTGGCTCTCGTACTGTAGTGCTGAGGATTTCTCACTTTGCGAAGGGGTTCGATGCGGATCATGGTCTTGTCTATTAGGGTCATTGCGAGCAGCCTTGACCTCTAACGATTCTTTGGCAGGTTCTTCAGCTGCAGATGCCGCGGGGACTGACTTGTCTTTGGACTCCGTGGGTGGGACGACGCGATACCATGCTGACGTTGTCGGTAGAAGCCGTTTCTCTTTAATGCTGTCGAGGGGCCAGTGTTCCCGAACTACCAGGGGCTGATCGCCTACCGAAGCCAGTCTGTCCTTGATGTGCTCAAACGACAGGTTGTCATCAACAATGACATGCGTGGCGTCTGCGAGTTCTGAGGTAGCTACAGCACCGTACTTCTCTGCGTGCTCCATTCGCTGCCTTCGTACGGGGTTCTTTCGATCTCCTGGAATGTAGAAGAATCGAAACCCTCTGAGGATCTGTTCATGGAGAGGGATCGCCGCTTCATGCTTACGTTTGCGGCTTCCCATTGTTGAGGCTGGGGCTAGCTGAGAGGAAGAAGCTTTCGTTGACGATGGGAGAGATGACGGGTTCGTTGCGCTTCGTCTCAGCTTAGCAACGGCTGATGTTCGGGGCTCTTGGCGGGGTGTATCTTCGACGAACGAAGTGCTGACTTGAAGATGCTGCCTGTTGGTTTGCTTGCTGCTGCCGGTGGCGCCAGGCGTAGCCTTTATGACGGTGAGGGTAGATCGACCGGAACTTGGCGTCGGTGCCGTGTTGGACCGCCTTGGAGCTCTTGTCTGGCTCTCATCGGCTGTCGAGATTGGGTCTGCGGTTGACTGACGGCTGGTTGTGCTGGTCTTGCGGTTGGAAAGTCCGTGTTGGAAGAATTGTCGGGTTCTATTACGCAATGCGCGATCTTCCTGAGGTATTTCGTCTTGGCTGTCTGATGTCGCGTCCAGCCAGGCAAGCTGAGAATAGAAGGCCTCTTTGTCCATAAGGGGGACGTCTGTAGACATGGTGCTGCAGGAGTGCTTGCTTTGTGGTGGGTTGTTTGTCTGGCGGGGCAGAAGCGTTGTTTCGTAGGCGGGAGCATTCCCAACCAGACGACCACATGCTGGTAGAGGAATGGTTTACCAAGGCGCAACTGGAAAATCCTGCCATATACTAGGAATCTGGTTACCGTGCATCACTCACTTCCGTTGGTGAAGCTGGAGACGTAATAGCTGCCTGCTCCCGGCCAAATTAGGAAGTGAAGTAGGAGGGTACCTGGGTACATCCACATTTCGGCTAGCTCGCCCAGCTTGGCCTGCATGCAGCAGTCAGTAGGTACGTACATCTGGGTACTTGGGTACATTGGTGCACGTGGACGGGCCGCGTACCGGCGAGGCCCGTCCTCTGATCCACCCTTCGTAGAGCCGCAAGAAAAAAAATCCGCACATGTCGAGGCGGGTCCAGCGTGCAGATTTGTGAATACAACGGTCCAAAAAAGTACAAAAAAAACAATGCAANTCTCAAGCGTTGCTGCTTCCTGGATGGGCGATGACAAGCTTGCATACTAACCACTATACTACGAAAGAAGTACTCGGTGTGAGCCGAGGTAGCTGTGGATCGTTGGAATTCCGGCGCGCCTCTTTTACTATATAGTTGATCCAACAGTACGGGTCTAATATAGCCAACCTGACGCTCGGTAACTAGTTTGACCGAGAGGTCTGCGTTGCTAGCATTAAGCAGGAAGCGTCTCAATATTGGTGTTAATGTGTGACACAAACTATCCTGAGAAACAGAGAGTTTAGGATATGTCCAAGGTTGGGAAAGATGGACCGCCGCAAACCAACCGCAATCCGGGACGCCTGAAAACCACTATACTCTATCTGCCTCAAGATTTCGCAGATACCTACCACTGTTGCATGCATCCACTGTAAACACACATTCGGCCCAGACGTCCCGTCCTTTACAATATGGTAAAAACAGGCTCACCATCTTGCCCAGAAGGATTTCAGGGCTTATTCCGTTGCTCTAGCTGGGCTAGTCCATGGCAAGCATCTACTAGGA
Source organism: Diaporthe sp. HANT25 (assembly GCA_013435955.1). NCBI lineage: Eukaryota > Fungi > Ascomycota > Sordariomycetes > Diaporthales > Diaporthaceae > Diaporthe > Diaporthe sp. HANT25. The sequence goes on along the minus strand of JACBFG010000013.1, from coordinate 1,833,232 downwards.
CGGCGTTCACCGAGGGGAATAAGCAAAAATCGCTTTCGACCAAACTCGAAATCCTGGAGAAAGCAGTGTTTGTGAAAAAAAGGCCAAGAGAGTACTGGCATAGGAGATACCCGTGCATGAGATGGCCGAGGAGAGTCTCATTTGACACTTCAATAATCAAAGCTTTGAGATCTTGATGTCATATAGAAATGGTTCTGCCGGCAGAGCGGCGTCATATGCCAGCGCTTGCAAGCAGGTTTCATACACAGCCGCCGCATGGTGGCATTCGGTCGATCGCTCAGACATGTCTTGCATTTTGGCCGCTTGCCTGAGCACTCGAAGTGTCCGAAGTGTCAGTTGTTACCGACATGGGCCCTGACACCGTAGTGTTCACCTAGGTATCTCGCCCGCGACAAGCCTCGCAAGCGGCCGCAATGGTGTGCCGGCGCAGCTCTGTCGGATACACGGATGTCGGTAGCAGGTATGCGTAGAAATGGAAACAAGCGGCGGTGCTCTCGGATTTGTCGAGATGTGCCAAAACAGAAGATGTTCGCGCAGAGGTCAGGCTGTGCAGGTTACAGTACTGCTACAGGGCCGGGGCTCCTCGACCAATCCCGTGCAAGACCGTCCCGGACTCTCCTCCGCCGCGTTGCAGTCCCGTCATTGGTTCGCCAACCCTCCGATCCACGAACTTTACATTGCTCAGACATCCACAACCCGCCGCGCGAATCACCGGCGATTTGCTGCGTACGGCGAGACAAGCCCCGGCGAAATCGAGGCTACCATCCATGTCCTCGGCTTTGGCCTGAAATGCCCGCTCACCACCGGCCCATCTTGCCAGCTCCGGGCCCGTCTGGTCCCCGAGTTGAGGGTGGAGAGGGGCCACCGCCCAAGAAGAGACGAGGGAATGCTGTTGCCGCGTGCAAC
>JACBFG010000013.1:1806849-1832303 GCA_013435955.1 Diaporthe sp. HANT25 | reverse complement strand
CCCCCCCACACACACACTAACAGCTGACTCGATATTGCAACCAGTGTGATCGCCAACGGCCGTGTGCTCGCTGCAGCGACCTGGGAGTCACCTGTGAATATGCCGAACCGCCAACCGTGGCTCTACAGAATCAGCTTGACCGTCTCCGGGAAGACTTCAGGCAGCATGCCGAATTCCTGAACCGTCTTCGATCTGCACCGGAGCCCGAGGCTCTGTCAATGATGCGGCGATTACAGTCGGCTAATGACATATCGAGCGTTCTATCCTCCATTGAAGGCGCTGCCCACACGACCGCCCGCCCATCTGACCTAGGAACAGCCCGCGCAATACTCCCTCGCACTGAATCCGACATCGAATTTGAGCTACACGCGCGGTATGCCTCTGTTTACCCAGCATTACCCCCACTGGATTTCAACACCATAGGCATGGGGCACCTGTCCCCAAGGAGCCGACAAGGAGTTGCCGAAGAAGAGAACAGTGGCGGATTGATTCCTACAGTCGGCCCACCGCAACCCCTTCGCGGAATCTATTCGAAGCATACTTCACCTGTTTCCGGGCCTGTCCAAGACCGCCACTATTGTGATTCCAGGCTGAATCGGCTCAGCATCAAATACTGGACCACGATTCCAATCAGTGATGAGTTTGCCGCCTCCGTCTTGTCCCATCACTTTGAGACCTACCATGCCATCTTTGGTTGTGTTGATTGCGACCTTTTTTTGTCTGATCTGGTCAACCATGAGCTTAATTACTGCTCGCCATTGCTCGTGTCTGCTATCATGTCTTTCGCATGCGTACGTTCTCCTCTTCCGGCCCCGATCCCTCCTCACACGCATACGCTCAGCTGTGGCTGACAACGAGGCCAGCAATCTTACAGCACTTTCGACGTGCGTTCGTCTACATTCAGTGTCATGTTTAGGCAAGATGCAGAGAAGCTCTGGAGAGCTGAGCAGGCGTCAGACGACCCAAAGAATCTTGCTGCACTGTGCTATTTGATGATGGCATGCAACCTGTCCGGGGAAGAGAAGCTCAGGCATGAGATATCAGCTGAGACTCGTGCCATGGCAACAAGGATGTCTCTGATCGGAACCCGGCCAACGGACGAGCTGACTGCGGGATTCCACCAGCTCCCGGAAGACAAGATCAGGGAGCTGGCGCACGTTGCGTGGGGGGTATATGGCGCTCAATCGTGAGTGTTGCAATCACCGCCTGGCTTTTCACATATCTAACCACCTCAGATACCTAGGGATCTACTATCTGGACCCTCCAATTCCGTTTCCTCCCATGCTCCCAGTTCCTGGCGATGCCAAGACGCTGATAGGCTCACCGAAACTTGTCTGGCCGGCCCATCCACTCCCAGCTTACATGGGGTGCACTTTTCCCAAGATCAGCTCACTTTGGGTGATCGTCCAGGAGATTAATTCTATCTATGTTCCGACTGATCGTACGCCTCTGGCGGAAAGAGTCCCCCTGGCTTTTGCAGAACTAAAGTGTCGGAAACTGCTTGCCTGGGCGGAGGGTTTGAGCTCGGACCTGCTATGGGGGGCATATTCTACTTCTCATATTCTCTTCTTCCAGTAAGTTGCAACACCCTCACAGTGGACATTTTGCTCACTCTATCATAGTGGTCTATACCATTGTATTATGCTCTCCCTGTTTCGACCATTCCGAGACTCCCCAGAAAAGCTACGCCTCCGCTCTTTCTCGTCTTCAGACGCAACACCCTCTTCCGTATATTCTGCTTCGCTGAGCCAGCTGAAACGGCTGCTCGTCGCATACTGCATGTCGTCTCGGCAGCCTCCAGCCATGGCCTGGTTCAATTCTGTCGCTCTGGAGGTCGCCAATGCCATGGTCCAGAACTCAGGCAACGATCCACAGTGTCGTTTCTACTTGCAGGCCTGCTTTGAATACTGGAAAAAGGCCTATGTGCGTTACCGCACCTTCTACCCGGTCACCCAGGCCTTCCTATCAGTTGCGATAAAATCAGGCGTAATTGGCTATGATCTCGCCGCCAGCATGTTGCACGAGCTTCGTATGGCAGGACTTCACTATGATGCTTCTGAGGCCGCCATATCGAGCGCTATACTGGATTTCGACCTTGCACTGGCTGGAAAAGAGAGTGCCAGGGTCGAGGCCTTGGCAACGCAGTTTGATGAGTTAGTTTCTTTGCATGAGTTCACTAATTTGGAGGAAGATCAGGGGTCTCCAGTACTGAAAGAACTTTAATCATGCTGCAGAGTTGAGGCTGGTTTCGTGCTGAGCCGAGACATCTATATATCGTCTTAGAATTCCTGGTCAGGTTGAAGAGAAAAAGAAAAAAAAGACACTGACCTTGATTTGAATTTAACTCGTTGGAGCTTCTCAGCCGTCGAGACCTCTCTGGATAAAGCTTACGCTGTCAAGGAAGATATCAGACATGGTGACTTGCGACGCTCCAATACACTGCATCAGTAGGTGGTTGGTCGGGCTGGGAACTGACCATACACGGTGCCACGATTTGATACCGCTTATTCCCAGGTATTCTGCCCGAGGGTGGAGGCTACGTTTTTTAAGTAGGCCAGGACAACTAGGCATGAGACGCACGGAAGAATTCAGAGAGCTGGTCCAGGACCACAGACATATTTTCCTAGGACAACAAGTATTCTGTACTCGGGATTATTGCGGCACCAAAGGCCGGCGAAACTGAGAACGCTTTTCGTGGGTCATTGTGATCGGTTAAACAGGGCAGCAGTCGTTACCACTAAAATATCGGCATTCCGACACAGTGGCCATTTAACGAGCCCTACACGACCGGCTCCGACGACTTGCGGAGGGGTGGTTACTTCACGATGTATGGACAGCTTGAAGAATAGCATCCTGGACGAGGTTTTGCATTTTAAAGAGGCAGAAGAAATTTGAAAACTGGCTTGTGGCGCCAGAACATAGAAACACGAGTGCACGTGCATCCGAATGCGGTAACGTGAAGCAACAGTCCCCTTAAATCACAGTTTAATTTTTTTATGAGTGGATTGCAGCTTCACTGGATATCACTTCCTGAATACACCACAGCCAGCAACAGTCCCCAGATAGTACAAGTGATGGTAAACGGCACAGCGGCGTTCTGTAGGTCTCCAAAATGGTTCCAGTCGAACATCCACTCAAACGCAAATACCAGCGATGGGACAAGGCTGGCTAAAGTGTACATGATGATCCTGGCTGTAGACCGCCGCTCTCGTACCACGAGGCCCCAGAATACCTCGAACTTATCGCCTCTTGCGAACTGAGCTGCGGAATTGACCGATGTGTCCCTCTTAGGAAGGCAAAGAAGGAACTCGTCTGATATATTGTCGAGAACATCGCACGTGGGCACCGTTGGTACCACTGTGGATAAAACATTGTGGAGTCTGTGATTCAAAGACTCGGAGTCGTAGCAGCCGTAGAACAGTTCGTAGAATTGATGTGGTGATATGGGCGGCTCCAGCATTGGCTGAGGCGAATATTCGTACTCGTCGTTTTCGCACGGTGGGAAAGAGAACTTGTTGCCCGGAGCGAACCGATTAGGAGCCCACCGTTTGACCTTTTTTTCGGACGCCGTCAGCTTTGAATAGCTTGAATTTTCAACCAAACTACAAATTCAACACGGAATATACTTTCTGAGACAGGCAAGTCGTCGAATGTACTCCAATCGTTTCACTTCAGTGTCTCTGACTCGAGGAACAGTATATGTATACAGGAAGCATACCACTGATCCAAGAAGAGCTGATACATTTTATTGTTTGAAAGATGAAAGAAGAAATTTGCTTACCTGGACAAAATCGCAGTGGCTGTAGACGAATATAGAGAATAGGCGACGCAGAACACCACGGTGTGTATTGTAACCAGCCGTCAGAGCCTGGAAAAAGTCACGAGACGTCATTTTGGAAACCTCAGTGGTGACGAGGTGATACCGGGAATCAAGGACGAGAATAAAGACAAATTTTGCCAGTTCGTCATCGTCGATCGATAGCACAGTAGAGCCCTCAGCACCACTAATTGTGGTCATAGAGGTATTCCCACTTGAAATTGAGTCGCTCGGGCTACGACCGTCTAGGGAGGTACTTCCTGTGCTCGAAGCTGTAGAACTTTGAGGACTAAGTTTACCAAAGGGACTCGTGGGAATCGGTGGTATGTTGGGGTCTGCTGGTAATGAGAGCGGAAGTGTCTTTGCCAGATCGCGCAACAAGTGAGCATATCGTGGTGATATCCTCTCGCGGCGGAGAACTCCACATGGCTACCGTCACTTAAATCAGTATCTTGCTCCTAAATTCATACAGAGTCAATCGATCATTGGATTTCGAATGTGAAATTAGCGATTGTTAAATCGAACTGGAGAATAGAAACGAATAGTTCTGAAAAAGAGACAAGTAATGTAGACAAATGCTAACTATAGAAGCATCAAAGTTGTTCAAAAACGGAACCAACGTCGGGATAGGGATATATAGTCATCTTATGGAAGACGAGACAAACATTAAAAAGACTTACACATTTCCAGGACAAAACTTCGCCGCCGGGTGAATCGAAGGCTTGATGACGCGGTGGTGAGCAGAAAGGCCACCAGTCCCACTCAGTGCCTGTACTAGCCTCAACGGCAAGTTTCAATCGATCTGTGAGGCTGTCATATCGTGGGCTGATGCCGAAGCTGGCCGTCTTTTCCCTTTCATCCTGCACGCGTGAAATGGCCCATCGCAGTTCCGACAGAATTGGTAGCAGGCGCTGGCCCTCAGGCTCATCCCACTTTGTAATGAGTTTCTCCGCTCGATAGAGAAGCGTTGGATAGACCAGGTCTCTCATATCACAGAAAAATTCTTGGAAAGCCTTTGTCGATGCAATGAAGCGCCAATGAGCCGGAAAGTCAACCTCCCACACTTCCGGTAGCGCGTTGGCGAAAATGTCTTGGAGTAACCCATCAGAAGCGAGGTCGTCCTGGCTGTCGGGCTCCCGCTCTGTAGCTAATGTGTTCTTCAATCTTGCAGCGATATATTGTGAGTAGACCAGGAGGAAATCCGCAATGCGCATCTGGCCCACAGTGTTGCACTGCGCCCTCAAATTTCTTGCCAGACACTCTATCCGTCTTGTGCAATCTGCCCAAAAGCTTTCTGAGTTCCCACTTGTCTGTTCCTGTGCCTTGGACAACAGACCTGTCAACCCACAACCCGAGGCGATATGAATGAGCTTCTCGGTTGAGATTCGGACGCGTGACAAGAATGAGTCTGGAATTATGAGGGCTCGAATTTTCCATCTCAGAAGTCTGAATGGCTCGCCTGCGGTGAAGAAAGACTCTAGATTTTCCAGGTTGAAAATCTCGTTCTCCGCTTCGCTCTCCTCACTCTCGGAAGAAGAATCACCGTCAGATTCGGGAAGGTCATATCGAGACGAAGCCGACGTCCTAGCCTGACTGAATCTTGACACGATCAGATGGCAAGCATGTGGTGCCTTATGTGAAATAAAAGAGATCGCTTGGCCATAAGACGAGTCATTTTTCTCCGGCTTGTCCTTCTCTAGACTGCGCCTCAAATCTCTTGAGTAGCTCCGTAGGATCCGGCTGAAGTTCCTTCGAAACCTCTCTGGGCCCATCTCCGCCTCAGACAATGCTCTGGATAGCATTCTAGCAATGCTGGCATCACGCACGAGGAGGTTCACAAATTTGCCAATAAGTTCTTGGGTATCTCCCGGGGCGGAAGAGACGGTGCTCAAAGTGGTGGCAGCATCGAAAATGGATTCAGCATAGGACATCAATGACATGGCATCGCTCATCCCGTCTGTATCTTGGACTTTGACTGCATCGTGAGATCGGCGACTCGACAGTGTGCTGTAGACATCGGTCCAGTCAAGGACAGGGCTAGGCGGTCGTTCGTCTGCCTGCTGTCTGTAGTCCCTGACAAAGTCTTCTTCTGACACCAATTCCCCCAACGAATGGCTTGAATACCCAAGTTCGCTTAGCCAGTCACACAATTCTTCCACCAACTCCGCCTGGACGTCGTCAGGCGAGTCTGGGTCAAATGGATCGCTGGACAAGACTCCCGCACCTTCTGTGGCGACCCACTGTAAGGCGGACCAATCAAGTGAATCGATGGACGAATCGAAAGGCTTGGGTTCAGGCCCATTGATTGAATTGACGAGATCAGACTTGATGAGACGGATAGGGTTGTGTTTGAAGCCAGGCACGTTGAATGTAAAAGGCGTTGACCGGAAGAATATGTGCTCGTTATCTGTGTCGAACCACCAGCTGCTCTTGGCTTTCTTTGAAGCTGCCGGCTGGCTGTTGATGACCTGTGGGCCCATCAAATTACCACCTGCCAACACTGCAGTGTTCCTCCGTGGCTTTTTGTTCCCTTTGGCTCCTTTTGCCAAGCGCCTTAGGTCCTTGTGTGATGCTGTGCTCTGGAGGGACTTCTCTGGTAAATGAGGAGGGAGGTTGCCGTTGGGACCAGTCATTGCAGCTTGTACTTGAATATGACGGCTCTTCCCCCAAGTATATGGTTCCGTAAAGCCCCTTGTGGCCTCATACACCTCTGATTCGTCCATCTTGCTCATGGTGTGGTGCGGCCCCTGCTGTCGGATTCTGTTCTCTCACTTGGCTTCTTTGACGATCAACCCCTAATAGCTGGACATAAACGGCACAAGGCAAATTATGTGCTTGTATAATTAAGGCTGCAGGTCTTTAAACATTGCTCCCTATGGCTTTGATGTCTTCCGTACAGCAGTATTAGTGACCTGCTGTCCCTGGGACTCCAACAGTGGTAGCCTCAACGATTTCAGCTCATGCGAGGCAGTGGGCCAGACAGTCATGTGAGCTGCAAGCCAGCCACATGCATGCCCCGCTGACAAGTGTACACAGGCAAGGGTTAATTGCATAAAATGTCCATAAGGGGGGAGGAATAACATGCATACCTATCCATACGCCCTCATCCAAGTATCAACATTGGAAATTTGCTGGCCCAAATGAGGTGGTGACCCAGATCAGGATCAGGGACATGAGGCAAACTTGAGAGATCCAGAGCTGTGTAAAATCACTGCTTTCATATGAGAACAAACACGTTTATAAATACCTACTGAACAACAGGCCACATTTTTTTGAAATTATCCCTTCAGGCATGTTTAGAACAGGTAATTTGTTGAGATCGGATATTTGCACCTGCAAAAACGGAGGGTACACCGGTATATTCGCTGATAACAATCTGCACGCACCACACACCCATAGCCGATTCGTATACCCATGTGAGTAAGTCGGATCAGGGTGTGTGTGCTGTGTGTGTGGTGGATGTGTGAATTGGCTGTGGGCAAGCGGTGTACGATCTATTTTTGCAAGTGCGAATATCCGATTGTAATTTGTTTTAGTTCTGCTTAATATAATAGATTCATCCTGCTGTTTCTTCTTCCTAGGTACTTGTGCTTGCAGAGATGGACTTCTCGGTGCTGAATACGGACCTGCAAATAGAAGCGGGAAGTTGAAGCATTTCGTGCTACTCACCTCTTCATTTCGTCTTAAGAAATGACCCGTGAAGATATGGTGAACTCTCCTATTCCTCCGCATGGTGGCTAGCTGAGGGGCTCAGGGTGTGCAACTCAATGTGCAATAATGTCAACACAGGAAAGAACAGGCGTAGACTGCAACCAAACTTCTGAGCAAAAGTCTCGCCTGGACGCGCACAATTCAAAGATACCCACACATCTTCACGCTCTTCTAGATTTCCAAAAGTCTAATTCAAAGACACCTACGGAAGTTTTTTCAATCCATAGTCAACATATCCATCTTATGTCGTGCATCAGCTGTAGGGGAGGCACAGGCTTTACACAGACTGTCCACCCACCAGTGCCTCACTTTCCTGCCACAACCTTCATGACCTGGTCCATACAGTGGCCGACCTCAGAATTCTCCACGCGAGCTGAAAAACTCACACTGAGCAAAAGGCAGTAGCCACACATCCCTGCCAGGGTTCCCACTCATCCCAGGCACTCGAGACTTGCTCCTGCCAGCGCTGCGATGCTGTCACCCTGCCCCTGCCCATGCCCAACGACGCGAAGAATGAACACCGATACCCTTTGCTCCTGCCATCTCGAAAGCGAGCAAGGAAGTCGCCCCGCCCTGCAAGTGCTCCAGGAGTAAACCCTCCGCTGGAGGAGGCCAGACCAGGCCATGTTCGAGTTTTCCTCGCCGAGAGGGAAGTCGCGAACTGCGCATTCCGCACTAGGATCGGACGAAATAAACAGATAGTCCCTCGTGGTTCCTGGGGAGAATTTCTTTTCTTTTCACGCCGCGCAGAGACTGCGCACACACTAACGGTTTTTCTAGGAGCAGACGACAACGACGACGACGATGACGACACCCGAGGAGAGGGTGGTGGCCCTCTTCGAGCGGCTGCTGCTGCTGCTCCTCCTCCTCCTCCTGCTCCGCCTCAGCATCCGCCTCCCGGCGCCTCTCCTCCGCCTCCTCCTCGTCCAGCTCCGCCTTGGCCCTCTCCTTGGCCCCCTCCTCCGCCGCCGCCGGCCTCCAGTAGGCGTGGATCTGGTCGCGGGCGTTGAAGACGAGGGTGGCAACGGACACCACCAACCCCAGAAACACCAGACCGTGGGCCGCCCACCAGCCCGCCGACGCCTCCTTCTCCTTGGCCTCCACCAGGGACCGCCGCGGGGGTCGTCGCGGGGGACGCGCTCCCGTCGCTATTCCAGGCGCACCTAGGCGCGGAAGCGCCGCAAAATCCTCGCCCGAGATAGGGTATTGGGTTCCCTGTAAAGCCCAGCGATAACCTCTCTGCGGAGTTGGGGGGCGTCGGGCACACCCCTTAAGGCCCAAAATCCTCGCTGCGGTGAGGTGGGGACGGACCGACCCCTAAGGTCACTTTCCCCATCCGATTGCTTCTCACCTCAACGTGGTGGATGGGTGGAACTCATCAGTGACCAAGTGGTTGTTGATGTGCTAAGAAGTGTTGTTGACCTCTGGTCTGTTGACATGTGGGTAATTCATGGGCGTGTTGGCATGCCAAATGAGCGGTGCTGGGTGCAAAGATGGGTTTCGGCTGATGACTTGATCAACAATTCAGAGAAAACTCTAATTTATTTGTCAGTAAGGATGCCTTTTGGAAACACAGAGAGAAGAGGGTGCCTACCAGTGTCACTGGGATGTGTGTTTCGATGCTGATGTGCAATGGATCGGCCTCTGTCACTAGCGGCTGAGGCTGCTGCGGCCTCCAGAAGATTCTGTCTCGAATGGGTGATTGAGGATTGGTATCCAGTCGGAGTCGGAGTCGGAGTGGGCTTGAGAACCGGAACCATTGATGTCGTCGCCGACGGGCGGCCAGGCATTGTCCTCATCATAAGCAGCCATACCAGCCTCGACGGCAGCATCCAATAGATCCAACCTGCGGCGGGCGGCAATTCCGGGAGGGACCTTGATGTACTGTTGCTCCCCTTGGATCAAGGCAATACCCTCGGCCATGGTGACAACGGCGATGTACACAGGGTAGGTGGGCTCGGTAGAGATGGCCGTGGCGATAGCCTGGATAGCACGGGCGGCGACCAGTGCGGACTCAGGCTCGGTGGTGGCGAGATAAATGGGATACTCGACGGCTCGGGCGGCAGCCCCGCAAGCTTGCTCCATCGTGTCCGTAGGCTCAGGCGGGCAAAAGACGTATTGTTCGTCCACTATTTTTGAACGCGGCGGAATCCGGGCACGGAGGGTCTCAAGGGTTTCTGTGTCTCCAGGAGGAGGGAATGGGGCCTGTGGTGGCTCGTACCACCATCTGGAGTAAGAAAAGCTTCGATTATTCTTGATCGTTTCGGTACGTGCAGCATCCCGGGCTTGTGCAGCTTTGTTCTGGGCTCGCACGTCCAGTTTGTGTCGCAGCCAAGCTAGAAAACGGCAAAAGGGACATGCCATTGAGGTTGAAGGGCTGGGATCTTGGTTGGTGTTTTTGGAATAATTGAGAGAGGCGGCTGAGGTGATCAGACGAAATAGCAGAGTAGACAGATGGAATGATTCTGTCAAGAGGGTCTGCCGATGGGGTGGGTCGATTGGCTGTTGACAGACCGAGTGGGTATGTTGTGATTGTTTTGGTGGTGGTGTTGTTGTTTCCTGATGCTGTGGGTGACAGACGGGCAGAATGGAAGGAAGGGATGGCAGTGCCTGCATGCGTTCCTTCAATTAAAAAGCCTACCTGGCGCTGTGTAGGCACTTGGGCAGTGGCATCAATGGGAAAGCGCGATGTCTCCCGGGCTGATTTCGGTGGCGCCAGTTTGTCCATGGCGCCTTGACGGTGCCGTACTTGCACTCTCGACTTTTTCTGGTTTTGTGTCCATCTGAAATGCCCCTGCCTCAAAACGAGCGACTGCCTACAATGTATCTGCCCAGGTAGCACGGCACAAGGCAAGAAGCAACCATGTCCAAGTGAACTGACCCAAATTCTAGCCAGACCTCTCTCATATCACAACACGTCTGTCGCGATGGAACCCCAAGGGGATGCAATGGAAATAACTGCAATACCTAATTCCTCTGGCTTGCCATAGACGGCTTGTGTCTGGCTTTGAGTGACAGAGTTGTGGTTGAGCCACGTGTAACTCAAGATTCCCATCCGTTCAACATTACCTAGGCAGTCAAAGTCCTCACACCCTAGGATCATGTGCTTTTGCAAATTGATGACTTCACAAGTGATGCAGGCGAATGAAACTTGCCCATTGCCAATAGTAGCTTTCATATCAAGTTGTCGGTTCAAAAGTGAGCCATGCTATAGCAGATTCAATTCCATTGCGGTTTCAGAAGACAAGAAGCGATCATGAGCTGAAAAGCAGGCCGCTCGGGGAAACAACACCTTTTGAGAACCAGCCCTCCGACTCACTCTCTTCCCCCAAGGTGTCTTGCGCCAAACCTCGAGCCTCAGTGACAAGTTCATTATCATTTTATTTCTTCCCAGAACGCCATCACCTCAACCTCCGTCTTCTCCCAAGGTGTTGCTTCACAATACACAAGACTGCTGCACACCATTCAAGCACTTCTTCTCAACACTACAGCGCGTTGGCATCCAGCCACCCGTTAACACCATTGCTATCCACTACAGCAACTACCTGGACAACACTGCATTGCTCATTCTTTACTTAATCCCGTAGCGTCCTAATGGCAGATTTTGACTCGGTTTCAAAGCGCGCCTTCTCACTGGGAGAACGAGCTCTCCGCCCTCTACCAGGCAGACGCAGTGATTAAGCATTGCAAATGTGTATGTGAACTTGAATCCTGATGAAACCACTCCCAGCGCTCATAACACACAGCGGTCTAACGAGTCACTCATCAGAAACAACACTGCTTTCAGCGCAGCCGAGGTCAATACAATGGCCAATACCAGTACGGAAGACGATACATTTGACGTCGATGAGCACCTTGTTGCAGATGAGATCATCGGTTCGGACCACCTCACTATGGATGGAAACAATAGCACGGACGAGGGCCTTAGTGAGGACGAGAATTCTGGCGCGGGTGAAAACGCCAGCGAGAGCGACATCGATGCGGACGACCTTGAATCAAATGGCAACTCCTCTACCGAGTCACATACCGACGACGAGCTTGATCACGCAACCATCCGCAAGGCCCTGGAGCAGATGATCGGCATCGTATCTGGCAATGAAGAGGCCAATGAGAAAGCACTGAAAGATGCTGAAACAATCACGAAACTGAAGCGTGAGGCGGAATATCAGGCCGCTTCCGCGAGTGCTGTGAAAAGGATGAAAAACGAGTCCGATCGAACTGTGAAGAGGCTAGAGGATGAGAACCTACAGCTCAGGCGCAGTCTGAGACAAATTGCAGACTTCGACATTCTCAAGGCCGACCGCGATACCATCAAGGAGGCGAATGAGCACCTCCGTCGTCAGCTGGACGAGAAGGAGGCACAGCTCCGGAAAGAGGTGGCTGAGAAGGCCGACTATCATCGCACCAAGAAGGAGAGAACCGATTATCAACGTCACTTGATTCATAAGATCAAGGAGTGCAGAGATCTGGAGAAGAAGAACGCGGAGCTCCAGCGCAAGTTGGACATGGAGGCGTTTTTCTCAGCTCAAGCAATGGCCATGTTCTCCAAGAAGCCGGAAATTTGAGGTCTGCATAGTGAGTGCACTGCGGATGATCTGCGTCGAGACGACGCGAACGAATATCACGATCAGCTGTACTTGCCGAATCGAGACAGGCACGAACCTAGCGGGTGGCGGAGCTGAATTTGAGGCTCATCAGCACTCGCACTATGCCTACGTTTGCCCCATGGCTATCGTCTCTCTCATGAGCGGATGCAGTTGGCATTCTGGGCACACCATTGACAGTGCTCTCAATTTACGCTCTTTTCAACGGGTGGACTTCGAAGAAGAAAATCTGGGTTCATAGAGCAGCCTAGAGCAGAGAAGCAATGACATTTGCGTGAGCGCTCATCACTGAGCTGCGTCAACCTTTTTCTTTTTGCCGGGGATGGAGCTGGATGAAGGGCGAGACAACCTAGGCACGAGCTCCGGAAAAGTCAACAACTTTTCTAATGTTGACTTCTCATGATTCACCCCTAATCCAACTTTTCACATCTTGGACTTTATGGCATTTCATTTTGATCAGGTCAACGTGACATTCCTGCTCCAACACACACACACACACACTAAGCACCAGATTACTTACTTCACGATGGAACGGAGTGTTAAAAAGAGACTCAATTTTCGGTGGTTATGAGTAAGCGTGTCACTCAGTAGTCAAAGACACACAGACTCCAAAATGAACCTTATAATTCGTCGCCATTCATGAATTCAATTCGTGACACGGAAGATGCTTAGCTGGAATCAAGTTTCGGCGTGCTTCTCGCCGTTTTCTTCGGTGTGCGAGTCTGAAAGTAGCGAAACACCACATTATCCACGCACGTCGTTAGGAAGCGCTCCATCTGATCATCTGCGCTGCTCTCGTTTTATCTCCCCACGGAGCAATTCATGAATCATCATGATCCACTACATGCCGATCTCGGTCCAGACGTGCGTAGTTTCAGTATTGTGGGAGGGACAGGATACTTAACGACACAGCAAATGAGTTCATGCAGGATGTATCAACAGTATGTTGTGACTATATTCTTGCGTAATAAATACTGACCCAGCAGCGAACCATATATCTAGACGCTCGGGACGGGATACCAATGTAGCTACACGATACTTGACAAACACAAAAGACCGCCCATTTTTCTTTTGTAGGTTCGTAAGTGTCGTGCCGTTCATCATGAGAGTGCTGGACTAAATCTTGTCCAACATAAAATCACAACGGCCTCCTCCATTTATCGCCGGAATTCCAAATAGGGTATCGATCGCATCGACCAACCTCAGCGTCTAAGATCAGGGCTCCGGCGGTCTATGAGACTCTTCGTACTCGTCGCGCTGGATAATCTTGTTGCCCTCAAACAGTAAACCCTCAGCGACTTTGCCCGACAGAAAGGAGAGGAACGAGGGCACCAGAGATGATAAGAGAGGTAAAAGCAAAACGTGGTATCTGTGGACCTGGCTCCCTGCTTGTTGGTTGGATGATCGCTTACTGGTGAGATGTCTGCGCGCTGCTGAACATGCGAGAATCCATGAGCGGGATGCCTCTGTTCTTCTCCCTCGGGTCGTAACTCTGAGCATCCCCTGAGAATCTGCTCTGCGTCTCGGGGTCGGCGTCAACGTCGTTCAAGACTTCTCGCGTAAGCTCAACATAGTCGTATGCTATTTCCACCTGGTTAGCATAAAGTCTCCTTGTAACAATTGAGGTCAGGCAGTGGGGTTTAGGCATACCAAACTCGCCAATCTCGGCGTCGTCAATGCCCAAGATCTCGGCTTCTTCACTCGCACGCAAGTGGAGACCAGGGATCAAGTTCATGATGAACAGGATGATGCACGTCCCGACGAAAGAGTACGCCCCTCCGGAAAACGAATCTGCAAGCTGGTACCCGATCTGGATCCAGTGCTGGTTGAGCCATCCTCCGTTGATCTCAGTGACTCCGTCCAATCGCGCAACATAGTCCGCTGCGAAGAAGGCCGTGCACACGTTGCCAACAAAACCGCCCATGCCGTGGACTGCGAAGATGTCAAGGGCGTCGTCGATACGGAGGACGAATTTCAGCTTCGTAGCGTAGTTGGCAAAGCCGGCACCCAATACGCCAAAGGGCAAGGCTGCCCAAACTGGAACGTAACCTGAATTTGATCAATTAGACGGACCATACGTGTCGGGGGGTCCTATAGACGCACCTGATCCAGGAGTGATCGACACCAAGCCGGCGACAACGCCCGAGCAGAAGCCGACAGTAGACCACTTCCTCTCGAGGCGGTAATCCAGCACGCACCAAGTGATTCCACCCATACAAGCAGCCAGGTTGGTGACGACAGCAGCCATGACCGCTCTCAGGTTCGCCGACAAGGCGGATCCAGCGTTGAAACCGAACCAACCCACCCAGAGAAACACGGTTCCGATGACGATGTGGGTGACGTTGTGTGGCCGGTAGTTCAGCTCATGTGTACCATGGCCTCTCCTCTTTCCCAGCATCATCGAGTACGCCAGTGCCGCAGCTCCGGATGCAATATGCACTGGTGTGCCACCAGCAAAATCCAGGCCACCCATCTTGTTGCTCCAACCGCTCGTGTTCCAAGTCCAGCAGGCGATCGGGTCGTAAATAACAGTTGCCCAGATGAACATGAAGATGACACAGGGCAACATGCGGCCGCGCTCGGCGACGGCTCCGGTGGCGAGGGCGACGGTAATGGCGCTGAACATGCCCTGGTAGACGGCGAAGAGCAGATCAGGGAGGCGAGAAGAGCCGACGGATGGACGGGCGAGGACGTCCTTGAAGCCAAAATTGGCCAGGTCGCCAATAAAAGGCCCAGCGGTATGTGAGAAGGTGAGCGAGTAGCCCCAGAAAAACCACTGGAAGGTCGTGACAGCCGTGGCCATGACGGACAGCCAAATCAACGAGAGGGCTGATTTTCTGCGAGCGAGGCCAGAGTAGAAGAATCCGACTCCGGGAATCATCAGGAGGACGAGTGCGGTGGCCGTAATCATCCATCCTATATCACCAGTCTTGCAGTCACAGCAGTTAGCATCCAACACAGTGTGGTGAAGATATAGGCAGCATGAAGGACGATTTCAAACGTACCTCGTACCAAATGTTCAAATTCTCAGTGAGAGGATCTCCTCCCGCGGGGCCGGAGCCATTGAAGGGAGCCTTGACAATGTAGTCAAGGCTGTCAAGGTCGATACCATCCAGGACGACCATGCTGGGCAACCGTGGTCCCGCTGCCAAGGACGGATGTTTCTTGACTCGAGACGGGGAGACGTGTGGATATTCGGAAACTGGGGGAACGGGTCCAGCTCAACTGGGTCCGCAGTGTGACAGGTGCTTGACAAGAGGTGGCAGAAGGTAGATTTAATATTTTAATAATCGTCTAGAGGATTGTGATATAGGAACGAGAGGTGAGGAAGTCGAGATAGATTAGGGCGTCTGAGTCCAGTCAAAGGAGCGGAGGGGAGCGGACAGCTCGGCAGAATCCAGACAATATACAAGACTGCCCCCCAGCCACTGGAGCAGAGCAGGACAGATCAAGACGCAGACGCAGACGCAGACGGTGAAGACAGCAGGCCGTTCCAGATTGGAACAAGATGCGGGAGATGGAGAAGCAATTATGAGGCCAGTTGACGGGTGTCGTGCCGCACGCCACTGACGCTCCGGCGAGGGAGCTGCATCAAACGTCTCAGGCGAAAAGCAAAAAGCACGCGACAGGGTCACACTGGAGCGGGGAGGAAGGGGACCGCGGTAGTGTAGGCCGTCAATGGTGAGCAGGACGGAAGATGATGATTAAAACGGAAAAACTGGCGAGGAAGCAGGAGAAGAATGTCGAAGAACACGAAGAACACGACCAAGAATTGCCCAGGCCCACCATCACCCACTGGTCGACACACAAGCAGCAAGGGGCGGAGAGGGCTGCGAGATTGAGCCTGGCGAGTTTAGGTTAACATCTGATGGTCCCCTGGACGGAGTAAGCAGAGCTAAGGCTCTTTGTTCATCTATCTCGTTCTCGACAGGCATGAGCCTGCTTATGCGCATGCCGGGGGCTGACAAGGGCAAGAAGAGGCAACAGCGAGGGTGGGCAGGAAGGAAGCCAGAGAGTGGAGCTTGTGGGCCATGCAGCCGATCGACCAGGGAAGCAAGCCCGCCCCTCCTCGCCCTCGTGGGAAAGTGACAGAAACAATGGGGAGCTCGGATCAGGAGACGGCCATTGGCCATTCATGCTGCTCGCGTGGGCATTTGCTGCTGATAAGGCGAATTGGGACTATGCGTGCTAGTAGTCTAGTTACAGATTATCTCTGTGTCTATCTGTCTGGTGTGGGATGGGAGGAGTATGACGAGGACTGACGACGACTGGCCTCTTTGGGCAAAGGACAGCAGCCGTTGTAGGGAAGTGGTCAACCGCGTTCAACGGTGCAGGGGTCCAGAGGGCGGGACGGGAGGTGTCAAGGTTGTCAAGGCTACATATGTACGTTACTCGTGCACACATGGCTGGCGGGTGACGGGCAGCAGCTCTGTGCGACTGTCCTCGTGTAAAGACGAAAAATAAAAAAAATGGTGCTGCTGTACGACTCTGCCGTATGCAGGTGCAGTTGGCGGTGCAGACAAAAGGAATGGCGTAAAAAGCCAAAGTAAAGATAAGCAGGGATCAGTAGGCTCATTTCCATGGCGCGCGCGGGAGATACCGCAGGCTGACACTACCCACGGGGTACTTTTTCCCACGCAACCTCACACACACACACTAACACACCACCACCACCAACGGTGCGACGACCACACCCAACCGCATCCATTCCGCTCATCCCAAATCTCCGGGACTGCCTAACCTCATTCTCGACCCTGAACCTCAACCTTGACCTCGTTCATCGCGAAACTGACCCTTCCACCCTTCTCCCCCACGCTCCTCACAAAGATCCATCACACCCACACCAACAACAATAAGCCCAGCTTCTTGTCCCTTGTTGGTAGCTGAAAAGCAAAAAGGTTGTAGGAAAAAACTGCAAAAAGAATTGCAACGTCAGCCCATCGCCACGCCATGCCCTACCAATATCATCAAACCTGATCAAACTCTAAAGGTCCTCGCCCTAGTCGCAGCCAGTAACTCTGTTCTACCGTGACTATGTTGAACATCATGCAGGCCACAATATAGACTCACCAGGGCAGGGCTGAGAAGTGCGCGTTCTGACTCGCCCCGGCGCCCGGTACGGCGCCCTCAAGTCGCCGTTGACCCGACCGAGAGCTGGGGCATCACGACGATCCGGGCCATCGGCCGGACTTTTTTCTGTCCAGTCCTGCGATGTCACCACATGAAGCAACATTGCTACAGCATATCCGACGAGTGTCCTCGCCCAACAGGCAGGTTTTGGTCCCCGGCACTATAGATAGGCAAATGTCGCTTGTTTGCCCACACTGGGCAGCTATGTCAGCAACTTCATATCAATGGTGCGCGGGAGAAGGCTCGTTATTTTCCGGGCAATCCTGGATGATATTACGCCGAGGGGCTTGTCGTGATACATGCACATTCGGGAAATGGCCAGGCCCTTCGTTCGTTCCGACGGGCTGGACGGCTCGATGGCTAGCTGACTGCCCGTGTTTAGCGTACATCAGGGCAGCCAACGAACGCCACACTCATCAGCCGGTAGAATTTCAAGACCACGGGCTTGATGACTGTTAAAGGAAGGCATGAATGCACACCTCGCAAGGCCAGCAGCCAATGTCGTCCGCCGCCCTTATCTCCCCAGAGCCTGCCAAGCTGGGCCAATCCCACATAGCTCTCTTCATGCAGGGGTAAACTCTAATCGTCTTCCCGTTGCACCAGCGAAACATGAGGCTCAGCCTGGTTGGTGCCGTGCCTCTTCCCCAAAACTCTCTCTGTGTGGCTATCCCGCACTCACCGAAGAGAGCCAAGACAGAGTTCACACTTCACGATCCGCGGTCCCTCAACCGGGCTGCATTGAAATCTCCCTCTCCAAAAATTACCCATAAGGTTCAACGCCGGCAGGTTCACCCACAGACGGACAAGAACTTCGGGACTCGAGCTAGCCGTGCCCTCGGTGTCGTAAACCTGCAGCAGCACGCGAAGGGGGGGGGGGCGGCTTCCCAGCCTTATCAACCGTGCTTGCAAAACTTAGCTCGTTGGAGAAAAGCGAAGGGAAGGATGAAGAACAAGGTGTATGGCCCCCACCCGGCATATCGTGTGATATAGCCCTCCCTCGTCCCCATATCGATCGAAATTCTGGCTGGTCTCATCCCGTGCCGCAACGAGGGTGCGGCTGAACTCCTCACAACGGCAGCCCGGTACCAGTCCAAACACCAGTTCCTCCAAAGTGATATCCCACCTGACATGATACGGGCATGAGTTCGGTAACGAGGGGGGGAGTTTGCTGATGCCCAGGCGAATCGGTCGTCGCCCGACCAGGCAGATTATCTTCGTGGGACCCGATCCACGCCCGAGCTCTCCCTCCCATCCCATCCCATCCCATCCACACGAAGGCCACCGGATCGTCCTGCGTGAAGAGAAAGTCTGTGAAACCCATCATCACCACCCTTCCCTCCCCAGATCAAGATCTGCCTATCTCTGCCTCCGCACACCGTCCCATTAGGAATCCCACATCATCTCCCCGAGAGGCTTCCCCCCCGCAAGCCACTTACACACGCCTGCTTTCGGGCTCCCCGCCAAGACGTTGCAGCCCTACCCACACCTTCTGCGACCGGCCAGCCACTTTGCTTACCGATCTTGCAGTGTATCCAGCGATTGCTGAAGCCACAGACGTGAGGGGCCTGTGTGCCGTCTCAAAAAAGAAATCGCAGGGCAAGGAGACGTTTGGGGGAGTCAAAACTCCGACCCGAGCATTCTTCTAGATCGACGGGCGGTGGCCTGCAGCCCCCAACCACCCACGTGAGTTGCCTCCCCAGTGGGGACCCTCGGGCCAGGGCGATCCCGGGGAGCCCTCTTATCGGTACTGAGACCCGATGCTCGCAAGAAGGACAAGCGGGATCTATTTCACAATGGTCGGCAAGAATGGACGGCAAGAATGGGGCGAGTACACAAACGGCATCGTCGATTTCGACGGCCGTGATTTTGATCCAAGACACGCAGCTCTATCCTATCAAGCCGCTTCCCCAGTGGCTCCTCCCATTCCCAACTCCCTTGAAAGTTATGTACAGTTTGCTATGAGTATTACGTCAAGAAGAAAACCCCCCTCTTTGTCCCGTGTGAAATATGTAGACACTAGCCAAGCTAAGAAAGACATTAGAATAGGCGTGAAAACGAACACTATGTGTGTCGTCGTCGGTTTATATATGCGGCAAGTGGTATGCGCTCTGCTTTTTCAATGTCCAATCCCAGTTGTAGTAATCAAGAAACGCCGTTGTTTTGCTGGCATGGCGAGCACGTCCTATACAAGTTCGGCTGCCGGTGGTGGTACAGTGACTAATGTCCCCGTTGATGGGGTTGTATGCCGTTCCGGTGTAAATGCATCATGCTGAAGACACGGATTCGTGGTCCTCTATTAGTTGGTGATGGTGTTGAAGCGCTGCTGGAAGGCGTTGACCTTCTCGGCCTCGAGGAGCTTCTGGAGCTTCTTGGTCTCGCGGGCGGCCGTCTCCCTCTCCTCTTGGAGGGTCATGACCTCGATCTGCGCCGTGTTCATCCTACCCACGACTTCCTGCATCTCGAAGTCGGCAGTGACCAGGGCCTTCTCGAGCTCGGCCACCTTGGCCCTCAGCGTCTCGACCTGAGAGGTATCCTCCTCCTCGCCATTGCCTGAGCTGGATGGACGGTTCCGGGAGCTCTTTCGGGAATGAGAGCTGAGCATCCGGGGGAATCTCCCAGAGCCCGGTGACAGGAGAGGCGACACAGGCGACTTCGGAGGGAACAGGCGGGGCGATCGCAATCCGGTGTTGCTGTCGCGCAGCCGGTGAAGGTTGGCGCTGGTCGACTCCCGGAGCTTGCTGAGCTCCTCCTCGTGGCGGTTGACACGATCCTCGGCGGCCGTCTGCGCCGCAACGATCTGCTCTTCGAGAGTTCGCATGCGGTTCTGCATGCTGGCAAGTCGCTCCTTGTTGGCCCTCTGACCAGCCTCACCTCTGGCGACACTGTCGGAGAGTCGGCTTCGAAGGGAGGCGTTGATGGCAAGTTGAGCGCGCACCTGCTGTGTGAGCTCCTCAACCCTGTTTGCCGAGTCTCGGAGCTGGTCCGCGAGGTCGCGCTCGCCCTCCAGGTGGTCCTTCTCCGATTGTTGTAGCTTGTCGACTTCGTTCTGCAGCGAGGCCGACTCCTTACGAGCGTCGTCGCGGTCGTGAACGGCGGATGCAAGTGACTGCTCGAGGCGCTCCATGGCGAGCCTGGTCCTCTCGTCCTGAGAGGCGCTGGTGCCGCCAATCTCAAGGTCTTTGATGCGTTCAAGTGCCTCCTTGTATGACTTTTGCAAGTCTTCGTAGGCCTTCTCTAGTGATGACGATGTAGCCGGCAGTCCCGGAGCGCCCGTGGCCGAGTTGCTGCTGTAACGAGAGAAAGAATCCGGGATGAGGATGTCCTTCTCGCTCAGCAGCGCCCTCAGGGAGGTGATCTCCTCCTCGGCCCTGTCGAGATCGCTCTTCAACCCTATCAGGCCTTTCTCGACTTGCCACTTCTGCTCAATGGCTTCCTCGGCGCGCCGCCGCAGTACGTTGACCTCTTCGCGCAGGGTTGACACCTCCCTATCGAAACCAGCTTTTCTGGGCGATGCTGACAGGAGTCGATCGCGCTCGACTTCCAACGACTTGATCTTCTTCTCGTTCTCCCGGTTTTGAAAGTCTTGCCTGTCGAGCAGATTCTTCAAAGCATTGTGCAGGGCATCTCTCTGGGCCTCGACGTCCTTCAACCGCTCGGATAAGACGTCTCTTGACTCGACATGACCGCCCTTGACGGTATTGGACCTGCCGAGCCCGGTGGAGTGGAGCCCAGATGGTGGACGGCTAAGCTTGAACGACTGGCCTGTGACGGAGCTTGACCTCAGGCGCGCGAGCGTGTCGTGCTTCGCCTTGGAATCCTTGATCTCCTGCAGCTCCTGCTGCAATTTCGTTGTCTCATAGGCCAGCTTCTCACTGTCGGCCTGCTGTGCTTCGAGGCCTTCGACCCGGGCTCGCAATTGTGGGACGACCTCGTCACGAAGATTGTCTCTCTCCAATGCAGCATTTTGCAGTTCCCCCTTGAGCGCGGTCAGCAGGTCCTCAAAGTTATCTTTAACTTGGCGCTCCTCAGATAGTCTGCGACGGAGGTCCTCGCACGACTTTTCCAGCTCCTTGACCCTGGCGTCGGCATCCTTGCTGGTCATCTGCGCGGCATCGGCTTGTGATGCCTTGTCGGCAAGCTCCTTGATTTGTTGGTCGAGCGCATTGCGGCGGCCTCTCTCCTCCTGAAGCTTGGTTGTGAGTTCGAGCCGGAGCTGCGCCTTCTCCTGTTCTGCTTTCCGCTGGATGGTCGAGATCTCATCCTTGGGATTCTCGAACTCGCCGGACTTGGCCGTGCTGTAACCCGAGTCTGAGAAGTAATCACTGGTCCTCTTCCCAGGTGCTTGCGGGTTGGCGATCTCTGCTTGTAACCTGTCGACCAGGTCTTCTAGGTCCATCTCGCGCCGAATGGACGAGGCCAATTCGGCGCTGATGGCTTTCAGCTCATCCTCCATCTCCTCGATTTCGACAACCGGTGAGACCAGCGTATAGGAATTCGGTGGTGTGGGAAAATATGCCTCGACGTATCCGAGGGCGTTACCCTCGTGGGTATGTGCTTGTGTAGAATTTCGGTCCCGTGTCGACACTGGCGATTCATCGGAATATCCGTTGCGCTTCGGTGAGACTGGCGAAGGTATCGGAGAGTAGTCCTTGTCCTTGGACGGGTTGGTGTCGGACGGCGATGGTGCTCCCCAGCCAAAGAAGTTGCTGAGTTTTGAGGAGCCCGCTGGTGACCTTGGGGGTGACTTTGGTAGTGGTTTGTTAAGACTAGAGTGGCTGGCAAGACTTGATGCACTGTCTGGTGGTCTGTCAAGAGTTGGAGAGCCCGTGTGTTGTTGCGAGATTGAGTTTGAATAATCAAGATCCAGCTGTGGGGGCATAGGCGGCCGGGAAGACAAAGACATGCTACTGCTGGAATTATGTTGATTGGATTTGGGCGATTCCGCGTTGGGCTGGTCCGGACCCTGAGTGGCCAGAGTGACGTCTGAAGCACTTGCTGGTTGCTTGGGCTGTGTCAAATCGTCCGTTTGAGGTGGTGCAGGGCTGACGTCTGGAATGTTTCGAACCTCCAGTGCGGCCGGTGTGATAGGCCCGGTCGGGGGTGTCGGCCACTTGCCCTGGAATCTAGCGCGCAAAACATTCCTGTCAGCCTGGGCCCGTTGTCATTCAAGTATTTGAGACATGGTGAACCTACTCTTCCTCGGACAGAGACTCGAGGGGCGTGGGGAGCGAGGCTACGGGAGCTGGGCCCTCTGCTGGGCCCAAGTCATATAAGTCCGGGCTGTCTAGAGAATAGAAACCAGAGTCGGGCTCTTCCTGTAGGTCAGGGGACTTCATGTGGTAGCCCTTAGATGAGAAACGAACGGCCAATGGCGAGGCCGTCGGACTCAGAGGCTTGCGCCGGATGGGTGACTGGCTCCCAAGAGAAGCAGCTAGACTCTGAGACCTGGTGCTCCTTGGGCTATGGAGCGGCGTGGACGAACGTGGTGGTGGCGGCGGCGGTGGCAGGACGGCAGAATCGACTGACTCGGGACGATAGGAAGTGTGGACGGGTTGTCCATGTGACAAAGGCTGGACGAATGGTTCTTGCGAGTGGGTGATTGCTGTCGCCCGAGGTGGTGGACCAGATGAAGCGTCTAGTGTATCAGGTGTATGTGAGGAGGACAGGGCGTCGTCAAATCGGTAGTGGTCGTATGCGGCGCCAAGTCCGTTGTGTTCTGACGGTGCCATGGTCCGGTCCAGGTCCACCGGAGAGGGCTCGAGGGTCATGGCCTGGGACATGATGGATATGCCAAAGAGAAGGCAAAGGACTTTGGAGGTGCAATTGGCCCGGGACGGCAAATGATCACCGCGCGGACATGGTTTGTTCCTTGGGCGAGCAGAGGAGAAAGCGCGGGTACGAACAGCGAGGACGCGGAAAGTGACCAGAGCCGGCAGAATGGTTACGCGGTGGAGGACATGCAACATCAATCAAAGGAGCGCCAGCAAAAAGAGTCGCAGTCAGGGCAACAGCAGCGTCTGGAAGGAGGAACTGGCACCGCAGGAGGGAGACGCGGATTTTGGTCGAATGGTACAGGGAGTTCCATTGAGGAAACAACAGNNCCTGCAGAGGGGGGGGGGGACCACATTTCGTGGGATCCAGGGGTTCAGCGGGGAACGATTGGCCGTGTCGTGCTGGCGGACCCCAGAGACAGGAGAAAGGCGAGTCGCCTCGTGGCCGGATCCAGGAAGGCGCAAATAAGACCGCAGGCGGTCGCTTGATGAAAGCCAGATTAAACGGGTCAATGGCTGGCAGGATTGGCAGGACTGGACCGACGAGGCGCCATTGACAAAATTCGACCTCTTTGCGCGCGTCTCTGGTTCTCGCGTTCGCTCTGTGGAACTCTGTGTGGCTAAATCGAGCCTGGACACCAACTCTTGGCCGAGCACAGAGCGCCAGCGGCAATGATTGGGCGGGTGTTTTGATGGAGGCGACAGGGACCAGGACACGACTGGCATCCATCTCCGTCCGATGGTTCGCTGGTTCGTGCAGACAATACACTAAAAATTATGCCGAAGTGTGCGGTACCTTGCATCGCTGGCGCTGCACCCTTCTTTGGGATGTCGATTTACCGCTTTCGACGGTGCAGGGTGCGTGTGCAATTTTACTTCGCGATGACTGCAACGCTGCCATTGCCGATTAATCTTAGGGGTGATGATCCCGATACGAGAAGGGTCTATCTCTCTCGACGGGTGGATGATCGGATGGTCAGATGGTGCAGATCCATTCTTCGGCACTGCTGTCGAATTGACTGATTGACTGAGCGACTGAATGAAGCCTGGGGTCGCGCTCATCGCGGTCGACGGTCAACGACAGGATGCCAGCATCACATGACGGTGTGAGCCTGGCCAGGGCAGCCCAGGGCAACGAGGAGACCCGTCGATGGCACCATCGCATGTGACTCCAGGCCTGGCAATTGACACGACTCCGGCCTCCCCAAGCGAAGTCCCAAGATTGATCGGACCCAGCCAGATTAGATCAGATCAAGATCAGATCACACCAGGCCAGGACGGGCGAGTTTCGTGGTCGAAGGCGGAGGTCCGCCATTGTGCGCGAGTCGCAGTCTGGTCTGGCTCTCCAGCTGGAAAGATGAGTCAGACAGACAGGCTTTCTCTGTTTGCAGCTGTTGCTGTACCTCGAGGTGGCAGTGGCTGGCAATGGCACTCTGCTGCTCTGCTCAGTCGCACAAGACGGTCGCAGGTCGTTTCGCAGGAGTAGGATGAGACTCGTGAGCGGCCGAGCGGCCACTGTTGGGGGAACCCAGTCCGAGATCGTCAGGGGCCGTGCAGCCTGCATCGGCCGCTAGTCCTAATTGGTGTGGCATCTGGCTCGGGCCTGGCCACTGACACTGACGCTTTGCACAGGCAATAATGACTGGCCTGGACGACTCTAGACTGGCGTCGCCAGGCACAACTATCACAATTCTGCAATAGACAAGGCACCATGACAAACAACTGCGTTAGAATGTATGCTTCACCTCATGGTCTGTTGCTGCAGAGCAACAGCGATACGGCTTTGGTCGCTGCCAGCATTCACATCCCAGTCACTGACTCTCTGACCAGCCCGGGACGTTCCCTGCCAGCATCGCCTTTTATTCTTCTCCGTCAGCCCTACACATAGTGCCCAATCTAACTCTGTATTTACGGCCTCCCATCCTCGGCCCGGTCACACAAATCTGGCAGAGAACGGCGGGCGTGGGCAGGGGACATGACACCTCGCGGGCGCCCAGAGCTCACAGCCTGCGGTGTCTTCCTGATCGCCCGGGTGTCTAAGCGACAAAACGTCTCATCTTTTCGCTTTCCGACCCGGGCTGTCCGCCGATCCACGTTCATGCGGTCCGTCGTCTGTCCAGGACCAGGGCCACTGCATAGTCTTTTGAATTTGTAAATTTGTAGCTATTCATGGACCCTTACGCGTCATGCCCAACGTCTTTCATTTTCCGCTACGAGGTGCCTGCTGGTATATATGCTCTTTGAGTGCTGTGTTTAGCTCTGCTCTGGCAACGCAGGCCATGATCCGTGACAACCGTGACAGGCTCCCCGCCATTGATCAGCCAGGCAATGTTGAGCAAAGTTCAAAAAGTGAGATGAACAACATGAACTCTATGATACTAGTAGATGATAGATGCCGAGAGAAAGAGCAACAAAGCCAAT
>JACBFG010000013.1:1676446-1806830 GCA_013435955.1 Diaporthe sp. HANT25 | reverse complement strand
ACCCCCCCCCCCCCCTTCAAAAAAAAAGGAAAAGAAAATAAAAGAAAAGAAAAGCCCAGAAATGTATTTTGGCAAGGCAGCGGGACCATTTCCTTCCTGCTAATCGCAGCTAGCCCGAAGCAGTGTTACCGATCAGGGACATGTTTCTGCCAAGGTAAGAGATAGACTATATACTTTGAATATTGGTAAGGTAAATACTACGATACGTAAGCGTTGTTCATCCCAGCGGCACGGCTGCAAACTAAGGACACAACCCGTTTACAGATCTGCGACTAAGGTGGCTTCCTCCCCA
Organism: Diaporthe sp. HANT25; assembly: GCA_013435955.1. NCBI lineage: Eukaryota > Fungi > Ascomycota > Sordariomycetes > Diaporthales > Diaporthaceae > Diaporthe > Diaporthe sp. HANT25. The sequence goes on along the minus strand of JACBFG010000013.1, from coordinate 1,806,538 downwards.
GCTTTGAAGGTGCGAATATTATTGTCGCCCCGTGGTCGGCAGTGTGACGGACAACTCCATGGGAGTAACGGCATTGCGGTTACTTAGCAACGAACGGAAATTGCCTTGTGAGAGCTGTCATAAGAAGACTGACCACACCTTTTACGTAGACTGATGGAAGCAGCTACTGCAGGTCTTTCTGGTCAGGAGTGGGCTGAACGATGAACGTGGCAGTCACGAGGGGTTAATCAAGTGATTGTAGGTTCAGCTACTACTGTACATTTTATGAAAAGGGTGCCTTCTGGCTCCTCTGCACCCAGGATCTATCCACACGCCCACGGATACAAACAATCGCGTATTTGCCAGGCCCAGTCTTTCATGCCACATTGAGTGCCATATTGGCTGAAGACTTGGATCCGGATGTTTTCGCTGTGTCTGCTGGCGGTGCGGACACTTAACATTGAATATTTGTCGTCAACGTTCAAAAGCATGAACCTTGAGGTGCCTTTATGGGAATACAAATTCATATATGAACAAATTCCCAAGCCCGGGAGTCGAACCCGGGTCCCGCCCCGTGAACTCGGGCGCACTTCTGCCTAGTAGGCGTCCATGCGTGTCACCAGGAATAGTACCATTACACTAGCTTGGGCCGCAAAACTAGGCTTTGATAGATTTATCTCCTCCAGTGCTAAGTTGTTACGGCGTTCTTGATAAGTTGCACATAAACCTGCGTGCCCGGCTCAGTAAAGGAACCAGCAGTAAGTGGGACGTTCTAAGGATGAAGGAGCGGGTGTATATGAATATATATATATATATATATATATATGTTGATGTTGTCTCCAACCGCTTCCGATATACACAAGCCGCCAAAAACATAGATATTGACAAGACCCAACTGCCCAGAACCTCCTGAATAAGGTCCCACAGAACCTGCCAAGCTGCTCAGCTAATCCGAGGTTCAACGAAGAGATGTCTTACAATGGATCTGCTTCCATTCAAGGAATTTCTTGTTACGACATCTGGCGGGAAAACACACACCTTGTAATCGTGTCTTCGTTCATTGGTTCTTGGAGTAGGTAACTATCATCACTCGCGTCTTCCTACGGCATGGTCCGTCGCCCCTGCTGCATACCTAGGTAGCTATCTGAGGGAGCTTGCGCCCGCCGTAAAAATTCCATTTTGACCAACCTGTCGCATCTACAGCTTCAGTCGTGAAGAATAATACACGCGGGCTACCGCATAACAGATGACTTATTGCAGTTCGATCAAATGCTTTGGACTTGCATCTCCTCCAATCACTTGCTCGCCGCTTCTGAATTTGGGTGGCCTGATTGTCGGAATCTGGAGCTCGGGAGCGAGAGCTGGTCCGTCTCGACATAGTCCGTAGCAATACACCGATCTCCAGCCTTTTCCTGTACGAATTCACCGAACGGAGACGGAGGCGGTGCAAGGCCGTGCCGGACTCGCTCAGTTTTCGGGAGCAAACAAAAAAGATGTACCTTGATTTCCGCGGAAATTTCCGGGCTCATCCGCCCCAGGCGGTGAGTACCTTATGTTGTCTCACTGTATCAAAGTGGAAAGTGCCCAACAAGACATTCAGCCCGAGGTTCATCATACGACCTTGTGGGGCTTGTAATGTAGTCTTTGATGGCATCTGAATCTGAACCTAACTTTTTCACTGGTATGCAATAGTACTCAAATTTTGCAACCTTGCTGATGATACAGCTGATCGAGAGGATGAATCGATCCCACTCTACCTTTGCACCCAGACGATGCCCACCAAGCAGACGACAGGGTTTGAATTGTCCAGCCTGAACTCAAAGCCATAAAATTAAAATGGGGCCCGGACGTTGCTAGAGCCCGGTTGCTAAAGGCCGAGATCGTGTAAGATCTAGGCATATAAGTACCTGGGTATATCCACACACATTTGTCACGTATCGCTTCTTCGAATACCACATTGATCTCTTGAGTATTAGGAGTATACCAAGCGCTTTGACTTTCCACAATTCGACCAAGTCTATTTTGATCCAACACTCTGCACAGCGATCAAGGCAACGTCCTTACTTCTCCCTAGAAACATGGCTCAAGCACTGTTCGAGAAATACGCCCAAGAACGGGACAAGCGTATTAGGCCCGACGGTGCTGCTCAATACATTGATGCTAGATCCAAAGAGATACGAGACCTCGCCAGAGACCCATGGGTTGACTACGAATCTCTAGCCGTCAAGAATCCTCCCCTCAAAGACGGAAGCAGCATCAAATTCTTGATTTGTGGTGGGGGCCACAGCGGAATTCTCTACGCATACCGTCTGGTCGAGGCCGGCTTCAGCAACAAGGACATTGTTATCGTCGACATCGCCGGCGGCTTCGGTGGTACATGGTACTGGAACCGCTATCCCGGTCTCATGTGTGATGTCGAAGGTTTCGTTTACCTCCCGTTGCTGGAAGAAACGGGCTATGTCCCTAGGCACAAGTACTCGTACGGAGAGGAGATCCGAGGCCAGTCGGAGCGCATTGCGGCTAGATGGGGACTGCAGGGCCAGTTCTGCACCAAGGTCGGAAGCCAGACGTGGGACGAGGAGAGGTCCCAGTGGGTCGTCAAGATGAGACGCACCCTCGGGGAGGACCTGCGAGCTGAGAACTTGACGGTGTATGCCGACTTTGTCGTTGGCGCGGGAGGTGTCCTGTCCATTCCCAAGATCCCCAAGCTCAACGGCTGGTCGGAGTTCCGCGCGAAGAAGCACGCATTCCACACGTCTCGCTGGGACTACGCATACACGGGCGGTAGCCAAGAGAAGCCTGACATGACAAAACTCAAGGGCAAGCGTGTTGCTCTGATCGGAACTGGTGCGACAGCCGTGCAGGTCGTTCCTGAACTGGCAAAATGGGCCGAACACCTATATGTCGTCCAGAGGACGCCATCATACTGCGGTCATCGTGGCCAGGTTGAAGTGACACCTGAACTCTGGTCCACCGTCGCGGACGGGCCGGGCTGGCAGAACCGTCGGAGGCTCAACTTCAACTCCTACGTCACCAACAATCCGGAGCCGGTTGATCTTGTCAACGACGGATGGACGCATGTTCCGGGTGTGTCCGGGACAATCGGCTCGGCCAGCAGGATTGTTTCCCCTGACAAGATCGGCGATCACATCGAAGAAATACTCAGGGTCGATAGTATTGCTACAGAGGCGCTCCGGGCGCGGATATCACGAGAGGTGAAAGACCAGGACACGGCTGAGAAATTAAAGCCGTGATACGGCACTTGGTGCAAGCGGCCGACTTTCCACGACGACTATCTGCCGACCTTCAACCGCGATAATGTCACCCTAGTCGATACCAATGGCAAGGGCCTCGAGAGCCTGACAGAGAATGGCATCGTGTTTGATGGAATCGAGTACGAAGTCGACTGTCTTGTGTTGGCCACTGGCTTCGTTGTCGGTGGCTCAAACAACCTGTCCGAGAAGATCGACGCGCCTATCATCGGGCGCCACGGCGTCTCATTCACGACAGCGTGGGAGAAGCCTGGATCTACGACTGCTTTTGGAGTGTTTCTCCCAGGCTTTCCAAATTTTGCTGCTACCTTCTACAGAGGCGGAGGGTTTTCATATAACCTGTCGTCCGTCTACGACGTCTTTGCTCGCCTCTTTGCGCATGTCGTATTGGCAGCGCACCACCGGAAGAACGACAAACAGAAGTTGATACTGGATGTTTCCGAGAATGCTGTGGAGCGCTGGGCCGGCGAAGTGGCAAAAAGAGCCACCTGGTTCAGTCCACTAAGTGTCTGCACACCTAGCTATTATAATGATGAGGGTGCAATGTTCAGGAAAGAAGCGGCTTCCAAAGAAGACAACATTGAATCTCAATATGCTAAAGCTAGGCAAGCACTCTGGGGTTCTGGCCCTCTGGATTATCAACTCACAATTGAGCGCTATATTGCAGAGGGCAACATACCGGAGGACTTTGCTATTGATTTAGTCTAGGTTCCACTTTGTATTTTCCTGTTTTATAAGAATTGAAAATGTTTCTGTAGTCTAAATCTACTTCATGCAATGTAATTGGGTATATAGTAAAACTCTCACAAAAGGCTATAAGCTGATGGGCGAGGGTTTAACCCTTTTAGGTTGCACCGATCTCAGCCCTACGACAGCCCATGAATAGACGACGTCAGTATGTTGTACCATATGTAGTGCATGCATCGCTCCCACCAGTACCGGCAACACATGCGCCATGACTTCTCAATCTCACCCACCACTACGACTGCACGTTTTCAAACGACCAGAAACTAACGGCTTTCCAACTTCCGCGCTCCATAATAAAACCACGAGCTTGCAGCCCATATACTAGCCCTCTTGGTGCCTATCAGGCCGGCCGTCATGTCGTCTTTGAGAAGCCGCCTCCTAGGCCAGGTGAAGAGCACACTGCAGATCGGCAATGACTACAGTGTCGAACCCGCCGGGCTGTCATGGAGGAGCAACACCTTCTTCATCGTGTCGACGGTTGCCGTGGGCCTTTTCACGGACCTGTTCCTCTACGGCCTCATCGTCCCCATCCTCCCTTATATGCTCCAGGACCGCGTCGGCCTTCCGGACGACCAGGTGCAGTCAAACGTTGACGGCCTGCTAGCCGCGTATGCCGGGGCTTCCGTGCTTTTCAGTCCCGTCGCTGGGTTCATCGCGGATAAGACCTCCACCCAGGCAGGCGCCCTTTCTTTTGGGCCTGGTGGCGCTTATGCTTGCGACACTCTTGCTCTTCTTGGGTACCAACATACCCGTGCTGGTCGTGGCGAGGCTGCTCCAGGGTATCAGCGGGGGGTTTGTTTGGACGATAGGACTGGCCCTGTGCTTGGAGACGGTCGGACCTGAGAACCTTGGCAAGACAATTGGCTCGGTGAGTCTTCTACAAAAGTGAGACACATGGAACGCACCATCTAACTTAGCACAGATCTTCTCTTTCATCTCCGTCGGCAATCTGCTGGCGCCACTTCTTGGCGGCGTTCTGTATGAGAAGACTGGGTACGCTGGTGTCTTTGGCATAGGTCTGACCATACTGGCCATTGACTTCATTATGCGAGTGTTGGTTATTGAGAAGAAAGTTGCAAAACGTTACGGCGCAGCAGATGCGCGGTCTGCCGACGATCTTGAAGCTTCCCAGGATCAAAACACCGATGGTGATAATTCGGGACCGGCACACGGCGAGCAAGGGGAGGAGGAACCCCTCCTGGGCAAGAAGGAAAAGGAATACTTCAAGCTGTCCAAGGATCAGCCGGCAATCGCACGGAAGATCACTATCTTGCCGTGTATGACGGACCCGAGGCTGCTCACAGCCCTCCTCGTCGCTTTTGTCCAGGCCTTACTGCTGGGCAGCTTCGATGCTACGGTGCCTACGACTGCAAAGGAGCTCTTTGGATTTGACTCGCTCAAGGGTGGACTGCTTTTCCTACCCCTCGGGGCCTTCGACCTTATCATTGGGCCCCTCGCCGGTTGGTTTGTCGACCGTTATGGAACCAAGCCTTGTGCGGTCATCGGTTACAGCTACCTCACCCCTGTTCTCATCTTGCTCCGCCTGCCTCATCCAGGCGGCAAGGATCAGATACTGCTATACGGTGGTCTGCTCTCGCTCTGCGGCATTGGGCTGGCCATTATCGGTGCGCCGTCCATAGTCGAGGCAGGATCCGTTGTACAGAAGTATTACGAGGCGAACCCCGACTTCTTTGGCGAACAAGGTCCGTACGCGCAGCTTTACGGCCTGAACTCGATGGTGTTTAGTCTTGGGCTAGCTGTTGGCCCTGCCCTGGCAGGAGAGCTCAAGCAAGTCCTTGGATATGGCAACATGAACGTCGTTTTAGCCTCGATTAGCTTGGTGACGGCTGTGCTATGTTTTGTTTGGATAGGTGGTAAGCCTAGATTTCTCACAAATCATATGCGACACTACTAGAAAGGGTGCGAGGCAAGATCAATTGCGTAAGTGTCGACGTATGACACCTGTAGTAGACCAGTTGAAATGATAGACTATGCAAGATAGAATTCAAACTTCTTATCGCTTTGCCTACCCACTCATCATTAACGAGAATTCAAAAGGCGCGGTCGAATGTTTACAAGCTAAAGTTTCTAGAGTTTGCGGAGAGGTTGTCTGAATCAGTTTTGCCTCGATTCAACGATCACCTAAGTTAAGGTACATAAGTCTGCTTTTGGTTGAGAGCAAGGCACTCTTACACACGGGTCGTCAAATACAATGGACATCGCCCCGCAGACGGACGCTAACACGCCAGGATTTGGCACGGTATAATACGATTCATCAGTACAAGATACGCTGAAGCAGCGCCAAGAATATTCTGGGTGGTTGCCTGGAGGCGCGTGAAAACCAGCCACTTGGCCAAGATTTCCAACAAAGAAGCCCAATAATGATCGTTGCAGGCTCGACCCTTTCTACCTGTGTGTGATCATCAAGTATCGATTTACCATGGCTTCAGGATTCGGTCCACGGGGCCCTCAGATTAGGAGAACCTATGTCAACTCCTTCCAAGACCATGCAGGCAAACCGGCTCTCACAGTCTTCGATAGTTCCAGTCCTCTCCCGTTCCTCTACAGTTTCTCTATCTACTTCACACACCCAGACGCCTCTACTGACAACTGCCACGCCGCTGAACTCTACCACACGATCACTCAAGGGCCGCTTTACGGCTCAAATGCCGTCGAGTTCCGTCTGGACCTATACTTTGTTCCCAATGACAGTCAAGAAGATTGTCTGGAGCATTACCGGGCCGAGAAGAGCGCACGCGGAAGCTTCTGGACACAAGTCGATGCAGTCGGCCGGAATGAGCGGCCCAGTGATGACAACACCAAGATGCCAGGACTCGTCCCTTCTTACGCCCACGACAAAATCAGGTATCGCTACCATAGTCTCATCTACATCTGTGATGAGGCCGATTGGAGGGCCGGAGACCAGATCATGAAATGTGTCGAGTTTGACCCGTTGTCTCGTGAGGACTACGAGAAGTTCAGCAAGGATCCGGAAGACCCCCGCGAACCCGATGAGCTTCCAGATACGCAGGTCAAGGTCGAGGCTGTGTGCGAGAGCAGTCCGGGACATGGAAGGCAGCTGCCTGCGCCTCGATTTTCGGTGGGCTCCATGGAATACTTTATGTGGGAGAGAGTCCCTCAGCAGGAATTTGGACAGGGCGCTTGGCAGGAGGCTCGCAACCGGGGCTGGATCGCGTGGTAAATCGCTGTCACGGGTCGAGGCCATAGAGCGTATTGTGTAGTGAAACGGTCACTAAGCTGCCACATGTGGAGTGATAAGAAATTAAAGACTTCCGCCTCTGCGTCCGGCACTTCTGGCACTGTGTGAGATATTTCGAAGAGCTTGGATTCAATTATTGTAAAGACCGAATGTGACTGAACTATGTGAGTTGAGCACATATCCCATAGTCTCGTGATGAGGTCCGAATCGTGTTTCTTCTAGGTGAACTGTCTAATCATGGAAATCTTGTCCTCCAAGGAGATACCTAGAAATTGAAAAGATTCAAGACCATTTGTCATGGAATTGCATACATGTGTGTATATATGTATATATATAGTCCGAGACATATGATACCTGCAACTCTTCCTGGCTCCGTATTTGACCTGAGCAGACTAGATGAGCAGTCTTGTACCTAGACATGTCTTGGTTCGCAAGTGCCCTGCACATATTTGATGAATCTTCCCCTTCACTTCAAAAACTCGGTCACTGTGTTTTCACACCAGTCATAGACCTCGCTCGCCCGCCCTGTTCCCCCCTCCTCACGTAGGCGCAAGGCCGAAACGATATCTCCTCGCTGCCCTGGATGCCACCTACCGTCACACATCGCGTACCTCCCTGCAGCGGCATCCTCAAGCGTGACCTCATCGGAGAAGCCCATCCACAGCCAGGTGTCCGCTCCGTGGGGTGACACATTTCTGAGTAAAGGCCAGATAAGAAAATAAAGCCAGCTTGGGACATAGTCCCACATTCCCGTGACGTAGTTTCCTGGATTACCTGCCACGTGCAAGACTGCATCGCTATCAGGCTGACGGCGAGCGAATTCGGACGCCAGGAAGTAACAAGCAGCCTTGGTGGAGCTGTAGAGTTCATTCTGGCCCATGTTCAGATCCTTGGGCGACCCGGAGTGCTCCAGAATTTCTTCGCGCACACCGTCCTTTGGGCTTCCATTCTCGACAAGAAGAGATCCCGGCCATGTCACCCTCACACTGCCTGGTGGGGTATTTTTTGCCGTGCTGGAGAGAATTGGCGAGAGCATCCTGGTCAGGAGGAAAGATCCGAGAACGTTGGTCGTAAAATGGTACTCATGGCCCTGTTTTCCAGGCGGAGCGTCTTTTCGGGCTCCTGTGCCTGCGTTATTGAATCTGTCACAAATTCAGTATTTCACTCAGAGGAGACTTTCGAGCAACTGAGCACGTTCACTGACAGGATATCCAAACGCCCCTTGGGGCCCTCCCGGTTCAGGAAGTCCTCAGCGGCGGTCCTAACAGTCTCGAAGTCCATCAAGTCCATGTGAATGAAATCCAGACTGCCCCTCTGTTTCCCAGCATCTTCGGCCTCATAGTGTGCTTTGATCTTGGAGATTGCGTTCTCTGTCCGCTCTTTGGAACGAGTAAGGATGTAAACCTTACCGCCGGCTCCGTAGAGCTGGCGAGAGAGCTCATACCCTATGCCATTTGATCCCCCTGTCACGATGAAGACCTTGCCAGTCTGGTTTGGCAAGTTGGCCTCGGTGAGCGGGCCCGCTGGCGGGAAGTGCTGCGTCCAAATTGTACCAAAGGAGACAGACATGTCGATCTGATGGTGGGCAGACAATAAGGGAACTTTGGAAGGTTGAGACCGGTATCGTGGGGAAAATCCACCCGGTCCTGTCACGAAGTCTCAATAGATCACGCTAGCTTGCAATCCATGCCTAGGGGTGTATTCCTTCTCCAGGAGCATGCCACAATTATACCTCGGACTAGGATACTGGCGTCGGGGCTAGTGAGACATTGCATCCGCCATGCTTACTGTCTTCACCTCATATGTTGTGACGGCACTTGGCAACGGCCCTGTGCAACCGCAACGTACTGTAGCAGCAGGCCCAGACTTTGTAATTAGTCGCCATAGATGCACGTATTGTAATTTTACGCTGCGATTAAAATCATGGATGTTGGAGCTCAATATGTACACTGCTTGAAATCGGGGATTGAAGTGCGAGGACTGACATCGTGCCAAGGCAGAAGTTAACGAAAGAAGGATTTCGTGGGAACATTCAGTGCCAGCTCGGGTATTACAGGGACAGGTTGACTTTTGAAATATGACCGCTCGCACTAAATACTATCCTAGGATATATCAGAGTCAGGTGAACACTAACTATCTACTTGCCTCTCAAACAGTCCGACCATCACTCGAGGACCAAACTGGTGTTCATGCAGAGAAATTACTTGGAAAAGACTCGTTTCGCCACATTGGAAGAGCACGATAGTTTCCCACTTGTACTTGATAACATACCCCTCTCGAAGCTTTGCAACCGCAATTCTTGCTATAATTAAGCAGACTCAGAAGCCGACCGCTTGCTTTTCTAAGCCAGTCACATCGATTGTCACGTAGCTCCAATTCCTCAGATTGTTTAAGGGCAGAGTACGTCACTGCACACGTTGAAGGGCTTGCTTCCAAAGTCACGGGTTCACTTCCATCGAGTTAATACGAGAAGCCTGGATCAATTATGGCATTTATACTATCCTTTACTCCCAGACTTTCTCATCCCTCAACGTAAGTGCCCATAGTATGGCGTCCAAGAGATTTCAAGACGCGTGGGTATGGAAGACTTTCCCAATGATGGTCCATTTATTGTCCAACTTGATCAGCGTGTGGAAGTCGGTAAAATTAGGATCCTCCATCTCGACCTTGACCACAGCCGTGGTCGGTGTGATCCCGAGCACATCCAGGCGCGCCTTGATTTCTGGCGCCTTACCGACCATGTCGACATAGCCATACAAGTTGTCGATAGGCCCGCCGAGGAGGTTGTTGTCGGCTGTGAACCCATACATGGTTGCGTCCTTGTGGAAGGCCTGGCGCAGGATGTCGTTGTTGCCGGCGGCGAGGCCGTCGACATAGGCCTGTACCGTCTTTATCACGGCATCGTACTCTGACGTGGGGATTCGGGACATTGTGATAGAGAGGTGTTAGGTTGGATGAGAACTTTGGGATATGTATGTCGGCCTTGGTGTGGGAATGAAGAATAATGAGGAATCTTTGATGGCCAAGGTGAAATTCACATTGGACCACCTGGAGGACACTTCAATATATGTGGTAGAATGAGGCGCATCGTTTCGACTATGTTTGATCATTCAACCCCTGTGTAACTGGTAATACAGTTCGTTTTCAAATCAAAGCGCGCAGTGGGTCGATTGTGGGGGAAAGAGACAGCTTGGGCATACCACTGTGTCAACCTCTCAATTTTTATCTTGGCTTTTGCATGGCAGTGTTTGACCTGAAACTTTGACGCGTTGCGCCCGCCAAGCCGGTTGCTCGCCACGGTGAGAGCTTGGACACCTGTAGACGCGACCGAGAGGCTTTAAGTAAACAGAAAACTTGTTAGTATTGAGTGTTTCGGCTTTTCTCGCTGTGTTGTGACTGTTTTCACTCTCGTCAAATTTTTTGATTGTCGTATTCTCTTGCTTAGGTAGTATCTTGGGCCGGTGAGTCCGCTTCGGTTAAGTCATCAGAGCTCTGGTCTGGTTAAGACTGCTGCCTCAGATTTGTGATCAGCCAATAATTCCAGAACTGCCTAAAATGCAGTCGCAGTTCATAGCCGTCTTATTATTTCTAGCCATTGTCTTTTCTTCTTAATTGCAAACTTCACGAGACCTGCTACCTTGAGCTCGTATGAAGGGTGAAGGTTTGGGGATCTTTCCAACTCTAAGCCCTTATTCGTTTCAGGATTACCGTTGCAGGTCTATTGTGGCCCACTTATAAGGTGTCCTATTGAGCGTCGTTACAACTATTGCCTACTTCTTTTGCATTCACCAAGACAACAATTTTAATGTGATGTAACAATTTACGAAATTCCTTCAGCAATGACATTTGACCGAAGTTCTTTAAATGCTTTCGCTGCTTCAAATCTTGAAAGGTGCTCTTTTCTGTGGATGGCTTTGACATGAGCGGATCCGGAACAGTGCTCTCGTCGTAATCCACTCAGGGTTTAGAGTCATCGCAGGGAGACAACTATAAATCTGATTTTTGTTGTGGCCCATTGCCACCATATCAGCAGGTGGTGGAATTGCGGGCACGGGAATGGAACTGTTCAGTGACTCAGACTTCGGGCCGTTGGTTCGAACCCACTTGCTCAATCCACGAAGGTCCCAAAATCACATATCATAATCGAAAGCTCCCGTATCGCATCCTTCCATGGTTGCCGCCGCAATCAGAGCTCCGGCCACGGACGTTAAAATCGGGACTTCCCGCCAAATTCTCAATTTCCAACAAGCTTCGTCTTCTCTCCCATCCAGTCACTCGGCTCCACTCCTGAACTCTACAACTTGAACGTGCCATTGCGGCACACAAAACAGTCCAGCCATGTCCGGCGTATTTGCATTCATCCGAGCTTTGAACCAGAAAATCAGGTCGAACAAGGTCTCAGATTATTTCTGTTCTACCCGTATGTTGGAATTTTAATCACCGATAAACGGTGGAACACGTCGATTCATTGTTCCTTGCTTGGTCGGACGGCTCTCAAGTGCTGGGCTATGCTAACGAGATGCAGATTTCTGGGGCCCGGCCTCAAACTTTGGGATCCCAATCGCGGCAATTCTTGATACCTACAAGAGTCCTGACTTGTAAGACAAAGCCCGAGATGCTACAAGAAGAAACCGTGACAGAAAATTCTGTCAGCCGTTGGAAGGTGGAGACTGACGCATTTCATTTTAGAATCTCTGGCCCTATGACAGGCGCTCTTACAACTTACGCTTTCACTTTCATGCGCTACTCTCTAGCCGTCACACCCAAGAATTATCTTCTCTTCGCGTGCCATTTCCTGAATGCTGGAGCCCAGTTGACTCAGGGGTATCGATGGACGCAGTATCACTACGGCAAGGACAGCAACAAGAAGGTAGAGGAAGGTTCAGGTACTACTTCTTAGTATTATCGCTCATGAAAGTTAAGGTCACGGGGCAGAGAGGAGAAATAAAGAGTACTTGGGAATCGTAGAAGACCGAGATGTGAGATTTATTAGATTAGAAGAGAGAGAAGGCATTTGGGTGTAGAACTAACAAGAACTAATTGTTACTGTGACACGGGATTTCAACGAGGCTGTAGACACATTGGCTACGAATTGCGTCGCAGACTTGATCCTCTAACTACCTAGGTAGCAAGCCTTGACGGCTCTATAGAAGCCCTTGTGGTCCACAATTCAGCTTCAACTTCATCACTAGCGAAGAGTACCTGGTGCAGGTGCTACTGTTTGAAAATTCGTCTACTTGCCAGGGATGTCGTGATCGCGAAGATGGCATTTGAAGCCAGCGGTTGTCACAAACGCGAAGTCATCGGACATTGAAACGCCACACGTGAACATCATATTAACATGGATCCGTGGCCAAGCATGATCGGCGCAGTGCGGCGGTAACTCGTTGGCCACGGTGGATATACACAACTGCCTTATCCGTCACCGCCGAACCAGGATACTCGTCTCTGTCATAATTCAAGCACTCCCCTCCCCCTCATGCTCACGACCCAGCATTACTGAACTTACCGCGGCAAACAGTGAGCTGTTGTAAATTCATCAGGAATGTGATAGGCCAGATGTTGTTTTGACTGTGGAGGGCAAGGTGATAATGTGATCTTGACGAGTCCAAGTCTGGTACAACTTCCGTCGAAACCTGCAGGGGTGGAAGGAGATGCGCATAATTCTTCCGAGTCTGTCAGAGTCAATAGGTGAACAAGGAGAAGAAGAGCGCGTCCGCAACAGCCTGGCTGCGTTCCACCGACTGAAAACATTTGAAAACATGTAACCTGTTTCTGGTCGCATCAGAAGATTCTATTTATTGATTGCAGTGACCGGGAGTTTGGGAGGGAGGTGAGATTGTCCCTGATAGTGGGGGCGGTGACGCGTGCTGGGGAAAATCTTCCGCAGTGTCGGGCGGGCGTCAAGGATGATGGTGATGTGCGAGTGTTTGCTCGCTGCCCACTGCCCCACACCCTTCACACCCAACCCAGCAGAAACGACACGCTCGCTGCCAGATCACATCCCACAGCCGCCGGACGTGTTTCCACCAGAGGGCATAGTGAACATTTGCATTGTCTGATCTCGAACAGCCCAGCCGAGTTCCCCACACCATGCCAGTCTCAGATCTCCGCAGTCTCCCCTGCGAGGCCAGTCCGGCCGGCCGTCGACTATCCGCAGCAAAGAGCGGTCACAATCGCTCACGGCCACGGTCCGGATTACGGTGCAAACCTGCCTGGATCGCGCCTCTTCGGACCAACAAGAGGAAGTGCACTTCCCTTCCCCTCTCCGCAATGGCCCCCAAACCGCGTCTATGGCGACATGCCCCTTCGGGTATCTCTGCGTATGCAGTGCGGCACGGCAGGGGATGGGATGGCAATGGGATGGCAGCAGGATGGTCAGCCAATTTATTATGAGGCTTACACTTACATACAAAAGGACTTTGGTACCTGCAAATGCAACAGTCGCAACAGGGGGATGAACGCCTGTCTCACTGCATCCGCTATTTCCAGCGACCTGCATTGGGTGACAATGGCAACGCATCCTAAGCGCCCACGTTGGCGCGCTGCAGGCGCTGCGGCCCACCATTGGACGGCCTCGATGCGGTGCTCCCTCCCAATGAGGTCGAGATTGGATCTACCTGACTTGGCGCGCGCCAGCCAGTCGTTCATCGTGTCTTCAATGGACCATGTTCCTGCAGGTCCTGATTGGCCTGGGCCGAACCACTGCAACCCTCCCGCGTCTTGTCGTCGTCGTGGACAGCTGGGAGCACCCCATCATTCCCCCCCTCCATGCGAGTGTCCGCCCACAACTGACGGCTTTTACGGGCCACGCTGCTCGGGTTTGCATGAGCATGCATGCCCATCTCTTTTCTGGTCGCAACCGAGCAGGGGGAACGCGCGAGCACTGCCCCCCCCATGCTCGCCCAATGCTAGGTGGGCATCGTGGCATGCCGAACAAGCGGGTGTAGTCACACCTCCATCGCCGTGCTGGCCCGGCTTTGCCCAGAGCTTGCTGTCCTCTGCTGCACGCCATTAGCCGCTCAATGGGATACTGTGGGGTTTTCTATGCGAGAAGCATCATGCCCCGGCGCCTGCCAGACGCGACAAGGTCGCCGTTCTGATAAAACTGAATCCGTCACCCCAGTCCTCCACGGACGGCCTCCTCCTCTCCCATTTCCTTTCTACACAACAACTCAACCGAGTTTGCGAGATTCGAGTGCTTCGCTGTGCGAGCCATCCTATCGTTAGCCTTTAATCTATCTCCTAGTCTTGTTTTTCCCTACGGCGCAGAGCGTCGCATTGCAGTCTCGATCCTCCGGGGGATAAGGTTCTTTTTATATCCTATGATGACCGCATTTTGTACTACTGCAACTACGACATAAGATTTCCTATAATGGCAGAGCTGGACATTCTACCACAAAATGCTGACCACGAGCCAACCCCGCAGGGTCGGAGGCGGCCATGTGCTCTTAATACAATAATCGAGGAGGAGAACGAGGACCGCATGTCGACCAGTCGGTCACCGTTTCTGAGGAGAAATATTGTCAGAGACAAGGCTGCAGACCAGGAAAGGCTCCAGGCATGGTTGGCTCCCTTCGATGCGATATCCAGCGAAGACTTGCCAACCCCAAGGGCTTTCCCAACCCCAAGGGGCTTTCACTTCATGACCGCACCGATATTGCCATCCTCACCCTCGTCGGCCTCGGCCTCTGGTGAGGAAGGCAGCTCGTTCAGCTCATCGTCTCGGACCAACTCTTGGACCAGGAAGAGTGTCATGACCGATGTGACCGAGTTCGACGATCTGTACGGAGTATCTGACGAGAGCGAGCCTGAGATCGAGTCGATGAGAGCGCCAAAGAATAGGAAGTCAAAGGGTCCTATGGTAGCACCGAAAACACCATCCCACGAGGCCAGAAAAGCACTGCCACAACTAGTAATTCCGGGTGAACACCAACTACACAGCGTCAAGTGGTCGCCCAAGAATCAAGGGTTGAAGAAGACGCTCGCCTCGCCGATCCCACCGACACCACCCTCAGCTGTCGCAATGTCTCCAGCCATGTTGTCCTATATGCAGGCTCAGCATGCTCAACCCATTCCGACCATCTCGGCGCCACCATCACTCGACGGCTCTCTCGATGGCAGCCTCACGTCCGAACAGCTAGCGACCATGTCTGCTCCTGCTACTCCAGTGATGGGGAATGAGGATCCTGAGGACAACGGGGACTGGACCGGAATTCAGCTTCAACCAGGTGCCTTGGCAACTCTGCAGGCCTTGTCTGGCCCCGAGGCAGATGAGGAAGACCACACTCAACACGACCACACGATCGATGTCTCCAGAGAACCAATGGTGGAGTCAAGACCAGCGCCGCCTCGTCTCATGACCAGGAATCTCCCGAGGGCGACGATCATGCTCTCCCCAGCTCAACAGAGATCCTTGACCGGCCTGACGAAGCTAGACATACCTTCACCTGGAGGTTTCTTCTCCGGCCTCTCTCCACGCACTCGAACGACATGGCACCTCGAAACCCCACCAGCAGACGATGTTGCACCCCCGACCTCAACGACCGCTGAGCAATTCTACAGGGTTCCATGGAACATGGCCGCCGCGCCTGTGATGCCGCCTCCACCTAGAATCGACTCAATTGACCGACCGCTCCGCATTACCAGCGGCATCTTGTCGACCTCGCCCGTTGAGCAGGTCGTGGAGATGCCAGAGGCGGCGCAGGAGGAGATACTGACCGCCAAGCGGGTCGAACAGGAGCCCGTCACTGCTAAGAGAATTCCCCCTTCGCGATTACCAACCTGTCCCGAGGACGACGAGGAGGTCCGATCACCAACGTCGCCAAAGGAGGAAGACCACGTGAAAGAGATCGTGGTCGACTACGACCCAAACTACGCCCGGAAGCAGCAAGAAATCTCTGCTTCGCACCTAAACCGCACCGAAGTCTGGCTCCGGGCACAGTTTGCGTATTTGAGAGGCGCAGGCTTCGAGTCTGCGGATGTGGAAGCAGTGACGGAGCCAGAGAAGGCAAAAGTCGAGGCTGAGGAATCACGAGAAGCATCAGACGACCTGGACAAGCTGCCAACAACCCCGCCCAAGGGGTCCGTCTTGAAGACAGCAATCTCCGCAGCCTCGCCAGCAGCCAAGAAGTCGGTCCGCTTCTCAAACCGGCTCACATTCGCACCCGCCGAGGGCGACACCCCAAGGAACCTCCCTTCCAAGCTCCTGCGACAGGAGTCCGCCTTTTACCGGGCTTTCCAGCTCATGACTGTCCGCTCGACCCGCGCCGACGTGTTCGTACACCGTCTCCCTCGCTTTGAGGCCCTGCAGGCTGCCCGCATCTCGCTCCGCGAGCAGCACCGTGACCGCCTCCTGGGCAAGTACCAGCTCTCAGTGGTCCCCCAGTCCGCCAAGAAGCGAATGAGCGCCAACGTTGCCCGCGGTGACGACGAGGTGTTTGAGGACCCGGAGAAGATGCGCCTTGACAAGGAGGCCGAGGCTCTCAAGCAGATGGCCAACGCCAACTGGCATGTCGCCGCGACCAAGATGCTGAACGGCGGCAGGCTGGTGTGCGCGCCTGTGCACAAGCGGCTGGCGAGGCTCTCGCTCGCGCCCAGCAAGGGCCGCCGCGCGCCGCGCAACCGCCTCCGCATCCTCGACCTGGGCGGCCAGGCGGCGTGCGACTGGGCGTGGCACGCGGCGCTGCAGTACCCGAACGCCAAGGTCTACACCGTAACCACCAAGGCGATCCGCCAGCTGTCCAACTCTAACATCCGCGGCCCCCCCAACCACAGGCAGGTGGCGGTCAACAACCTGGGCAGGCTCCCCTTCGCGGACGACCAGTTCGACGTCGTCTCGGCCCGGGAGCTGCACAACATCCTCCGCTCGTCCGACGTCGCCGACGCCGAGGACGAGTGGGACCGCTGCCTCCGCGAGGTCATGCGCGTCCTCAAGCCGGGCGGCTACGTCGACTTCAGCGTCATGGACTCGGACATCGTCAACGCCGGGCCCCTGGGCCTCGCCAAGAGCGTCGAGTTCGGCTTCACCCTCAAGACGCTGGGCTACGACCCCGCGCCGACGAGGTCGTTCCTCCAGCGCCTGGGCCGCGCCGGGTTCGAGGACGTCCGCCGCGGGTGGACCGTCCTGCCCCTCGGCCCCAAGCCCGCCGTGAGGCCCGGCCCCGTCCGCTACGGGCCCAACGGTCCGGAGCCCTCGCCCCCGGCGGGCGGCAAGACCCTGTGCCTGGACGCCATGGCCGAGGGCAGCCTCCCCGGGAGCACGGACGCGGCGGCCGCGGTCGCGGGCGTCGTGGGCACGTGGAGCTGGGAGCGCTGGATCCTGCGCTGCGAGATGGAGAAGGCCGCCGGCGAGGCCCACAGCGGCTTCCAGCTCGCCGACACGGTCACGACCGACGGCGGCGCCATGAGGGAGGCCGGCAAGAGCCTCGAGGGCGTGCACGCCGTCGTCGAGGAGGGCAGGGCCTGCGGGGCCGGCCTGAGGCTGCTCAAGGGGTACGCGAGGAAGCCCGAGAGGTCTGTCACGCAGGAGGTGCTGGACGCGCTCGAGAGCCTCGACGTGACGGAGTACTGATTGCTGGCTATGTATTTGCTGGCCTCTAATCCTTCTATATCTTTTTCTCTTTTCTTTTCTTCTTCGGGATTTTTAACTTGCCGTTTTCATAGCGTTTAGGGTGGGATGATCTGTACGATGATGGATGTTGAATGATGCATGGCACGGCATGGGCACACGAGACTTTTCTTTGAACCTCAACATCGTCTTGTAGACATTTCTTTTGTGTCTGTTCCACTGGGATGCTACAGGTCCTGGGTCGCTGTACTATATACATCATCGGTTACAGAAGAGAACAAGTAGATACATAAATACGCTATGGGTGGAAAACACTGCACCTCTTGACTCCTCGTGATCTTTTCCTCGTCTTGAAATTGTCCGTCCTCCTTACCAGCTGCCAGGAAGCCCAGTTTGACCATCACGAGAAAGGATGTGGAGGCTTTCCTGACTTGGTCAGATGTGAGACCACCCACTTCCATCCGTCAAGCACTCAGGGCCGAGAAACAGCAGATGGTCCTAATCGACAATATCAAGAGGTTGTCATTTTTGACTATTTATGGTCTCTATCAATCCATTGCCGAAAGCAACGTATTCATTATAAGCCCTATCTTTGTGGGCACGTCATGGTATCAAGCTATCAATCGTATCATCGGCCTTTCAGGTCTTTTGCGACCCGTCCCCTGCCCTCCCTCCTTTCTAGTCCAAGACTATTGCCGCAGCCTGCGAGCCAGCAGCGGGTTGCGGAGCCCCTCCGCCAGCCAGAGCCTTCAAGGCATCGCTCACTTTGGCCAACAGATCCTCGATGCCAGTTCCCGCGCATTGAGCAACCGCAGACTTCCCGTGGCCAAGCCAGCCATCTCCACTGGATTCAAAGACCGGCTGCAGGGCTGTGTCGAACTCGTCGCTGTCCTTCCTGGGGGGCTCGCCGGAGCGCTGGGACCGCTCCAGGCTCCACCACAGCTGTCCGCGGCGCTGCCTGCATCTAACGCTGAGCCATAGACGGCGTGCAGGCTTGTTCGCCTGGGTGGGCAGGTCCAGATGGATGTTGAACCAGTCAATGGAGCGAGGCAAAATCTGGAGCTCGCCCTTGTTGTCCGATGCGATGTCGACCCAGGAGTCCTCCATCTTGTCGAGGCCTCGTTGAAGGCTCAGGGATGTCTGCAACCAGAACGGAAGCTGCTCAAATCCAACGGGCGAGTTCACGAGCCTATCAAGCATGTCCCGGATTCTTATGTGGGGGTTGCCCTTCTCGAGGGTGACGCTGACTTTCTCGCTTTTCGCGAGGTCCAATACGACCCTCCACGGAGTTGAAGCCTGCCCATCCGCAGGCGGCTGGTCCGTATTCGGGGGGCCGTAGGTAAACACAACTTTGCGGAGTGTGACGCTCTCACACTTCACTGTGCCTGCGCGGCTGTTGATTGCAGCCACAAACTCCACTAGCCTATCGAGTGCCTTGAGACGCGTAGCAAGGGCATCTATAAATGACTTTCCGATCTCGGTCCGCAGATGCAGCCTGAATGATCCGGTACGGGCGTGGTAATAGACATCGTGATCGACGTGGCCCTTGAGAAGCGAAAATTTGGATTTGTCTCTGACATCCACCCTGACATCGGCAGACACCGTGAAATATCTGCCAGAGGCAGATGCAGGATTGCGAACGCCTCGGAAGATGATCTTGACAAACTCTCCCGCCCATGAGCCCTTGGTACGCTGGGCCTTGTGGTCGCCACCCTGAGGTGGTAGAATGGAAGCGAATCTGACATATAACGCTGGCATCCTGATTCGAGAGGATAAGTAAGGATTGATCGCAGACTTTGGTGCGTATGGAATTCTGCTCTTTCCCAGAGTTGTTATGTCGCTGATGTGGGCAATCATGCCCGTGGTGAGCGTGGTGAGATCGGTGAAGAACGGTACAGAGAATTTGGGATTCGTGGATGTGATCGGAACAAGGTTGTAGTATTTGAGTCGAGCAGTCGATTGCTCGATCATCACGTTGTTCCTAGGGTTGAATTGGTTACCCCGTGGTTTTGGCGAATCCACCTTGGGGTTGTTGGGCGCATCGCTAGAAGCTGTCAGCATGCGGTCTTCTGTTACAATCTCCGCCATAATTGTACTTACATTTCTACCAGCCACCATGAGTCGCCGGCCAAGCTCAGACAGACAACAAGGTACCAAGTAGCAGCCCAGCCTTCCCGCCTGAGCCAAAGCATGTTGTGCGGCTCTCGAGAGGAGTGCAGCCGCTTGACCTCTTCTGAGCCGACCGGCCGTCGGGCCATCCGCCAGCCCTGGCCTTCACCCAGTCGGATGAGTTCACCAAAAGCGCTCTGCCACCTGATGCTTTCTATTTGTATGACTCCATCCTCTACGAGGTTTCGAGCTCTCTGGTTGAGGATGGCTTCGCTCTTGTAGATATATGATTGCGCAGCGGGCTGCATGGTGAACATTCCTGTGGTTGGGTTGATTCGCACGGTCAATGACTGCGCGTGGGTCAACTGAACTACCAAGGTCGATTCCGATGGGTCCTCGCTATTGATGCTCAGCGATATCGATGCTTGCCGTTTCTCAAAGCGTGGCTTGGTAAGAAGCCTGTCATAGATCGATGACAGAATATTGCCAACATGTTTCGCGACGATCTTCTTGATGAGAGTTTCTGCGGATATGTCCTGGCTGTCGACTGCCACGTCCACGTCACGAACCTCTTTCCCGTCCTGAAACCACCGTAACTCGAGATGGCTTGTGGGATGTGATTTTGGTTGCGTGCTGGGCTTCGTTCTCCCGCTGTTGACCCCCACAATGATCCAACTCTTTGTGCCAGAGTTGGAGTTAGCAGTGGGGAGACGGTTCGTCCAGTACTGTATTGAAAGGGCCCGGTTCAGCCGTTCAACCTTCAGGTTCTCGATCCAACGGCCGCGGCTGAGCTGCTCAGCCTGTCTTCGTAACTCGTTGATCTTATGTGTGAGAGTGAGCTCGTGGAGAAGTTCATAGCAGCCCTGTAGGCCATCACTGCCAAGTGTCTCGTTCACTTTCATCTCCAGGAACACCCTCAGTGCCTCGGACAGCTCCTGAGGCGCAGGCGAGAATGTGAATCGGAAGTCGATGAACCAGAATTGCTTGTCAAAGTCCTCATCCGCAATTGTGAGATCAACCTCAAACTCCCCTTCGACCTTGAACGTGACGCGGCCCGAGTCGATTGTGTAATCTCTGAATTGAGAGGGAATCTTGTCATGGTCCTCAAGGTTCAGCCGGACGGACAGCAGAGTGTTCAGCTCGTTGATCCACTTTATCTGCTCGGCCGTAGTCAAGGGAGGGGGTTCGATGTAACCAAACTGTGAATTTGTTAGCATGGCCAACGTCCTTTCCGGGGGGGGGGGCACAGTACCTCAGGAAACCAAGGCGCTTGACCTGTGGACAGAACTTGAAGCGCCGTTTTGAGGTCAGGATCTGGTAACCGCGCCTGGTAGAGACCCCTCTTGATATGACCCATAAAGTCCAGGCCTTGGTCGTATTTCGCCAACTGTTCGTTGATGTGAACGTTGAGGTCGATCAACTTGCTGACCTGCCCAGCCTTCCTACTCCATTCTGAAATCACCAAAGCCTTAACCCACTTGCCGTGCATATCTTGTATGAAGTTCAGCAAGTTGGCCTTCTTGTTTTGGTTCTCTTCCGAATTGTCTTCCGTCGTGCTGGCGTTGCCATTCAGGGACCCCTGCGGTATGGGTATTTTGGCAAGTTCTTCGATCTTCGTCTGGAGGTCATTATGCGACTTTTGCGCCAGTCGCTGCAATAAGAACGGGATGCCGATGAAGTTCTGCGTGATGTGCGCGATCTCGGGCGGCAGGTTGTCCATTTTGGAGGTTTGATCCGGCGGGTTCAACGTCGCTTGCGCTTGCTTTCGCGCATCCGCTTCCATCGGCGTGTCATATCCATTCGTCATCGGCGTTGCGCCTGCCTTCGCCTTGGTTGGAGAGGGCTCGCGCTTCACCAACCCCACGCCATTGATCCCGTTGATCTTCGAGTCTCTGTCATGGTCGGTGCGCGCCCCGTTCTGCGTCCCAATCTCCATGTTCGCAGCCTCCTTCCCAAGGGCGAGACTCTCATTCGTGAGATCCCACCCTGCCGCTTGCTAAGTCCCTGTCTCGTGGCTAGTTAAGGTCGTGCCCGGCAATCGCGATGAAGAGGCCTGTGAGATCGACAGACGCCAGTCGCGGCGATGCGAAATGGCACCCGGCCGTCGAAGCAGAGACGGCAAAAGGGTCGCAAGGCACAGGCACAGGTAAGAATCTCCGCCTTGCAAAGTCTGGCAGGTGGGAATCCCCAGGTGGAACACGCTTTCAGGCCCCCATTCGTTTGGTACCCTCGTGAGACTCTCGACAGGGGCGGTGGAGATCGGGCGCGAGGGTTGGGAGCGGCGTGGCAGCGGCGCGGGTGAGGCAACGCGCGCCTTTCTTCGCTCGGGCGGTTCGATTGACGACAGCGACGGGTCCTCGCAGGACCTGCAGGAGGGGGAAGGACGAGCTACGAAGAGAAGAGGGCAGCCTCTGGTCCAGAGAGAATGTCTTGAATCGAAACACAGGATGCGACAAGGTTTGGAAGCCACGGGTCGTGGACAAAGAGGTACCTGGTCTGCGGTATCGTGGTGATGAAAGCTGAGCGCAAGGACCGAGGGAACTGAACTGGTAAGGCGCCCGGCCCCCCAGCCGCCAGCAGGCTAGCACCGTCCGTACCTTACTTGCCTGAGCGACGGGGAAAAGCGGGGCCCACGTGACGTGCGTCTCCGTGCCATCTCACACCCCGGTCGCGGGTGTACAGGTACTTTAGCGCTGCATGGAACGTTGCAGGCAAGCAGGTAGCCGGGACAACACCAGGTATTGTGGTGACTCTGCAGTTATTGTCCAAAACCTGGGGTTCTTATTTATGGCTTTTTATCTCAAGAGATGAATACAAATATTTGGGCAAATTGAAGACAGATAAGTCGATTGTGAGAGCCTTTTTGAACTATTCACCTCTACAACTGGAGACCCCAGGCACCAGTTTTGACACCGTGTATTCTCGTCATCTACGAACGCCCTGATACTCTGTCATTGCTCAGTCCTGATGCGCCGGAAGACCTCGTGATATTACCATCTAGCTGTTCTAGCTGTTAGTACGCGTGCACCCCAACATCGCCCAGCCAGAAGGATGAGACTCAACTCGTGAGGGAGAATGATTTAAATCAAGCACTTACAACTTGTTGGTGGGCTGCACGGCCGATGTCGTAGGCCATTGGTAACCAGCAGCATCACTGAACCTATAGCCGTATGAAGCGGTGAAGTCATCGAGGACACCAGGTCCACGAGAGCCTGGGAGCAGGATTAGTTGCCGATCTCATAGTTCAAGTACAAGCCAGACGCTGCCTTACCGTAGGGGTATTCCATTGGGATGATCTCCTTGTTGTCGTCGAGGTAGTGCAGGAGTGGTGTGAAGATCCTCCAGCTGGCATCCAGCTCGTCATCACGGACGAAGTTGGAGTGGTCGCCCTTCAGGCAGTCGAGAATCAGTGACTCGTATGCCTCGGGGATCTTGAGGTCAGAGAATCGTCGGCGGTAGGTGAGATCCAGCTCTGTCACTACGGTCTGCATGCTGAGACCAGGCAGCTTCGAGTTCATCTTGATGTAGACACTCTCGTTGGGCTGAATCCGCATGACCAACTCGTTCCTGGGAATGTCCTTAAAAATTCCAGAGGTGACGTCCTTGAACTGAACCCGAATCTCTGTCTTCTGCTCGTTCAATGCCTTTCCTGCCTTCATAATGAATGGCACACCGTCCCATCGCTCGTTCTTGATATAGGCAACCAGTGCACAGAAGGTGGGGCACCGGGAATCCTTGGGAACGGTGTCGTCCTCCTTGTACGATGGCTTGCTGCCGTCAAGAGACTTGCCATACTGTCCAATGATAACGTTCTTGGGCTCGATGGCAGGAATGGCGCGGAGCACTCGCACCTTCTCGTCTCGGATATCCTCTGAGGAGAAGGAGATGGGGCGCTCCATAGCCAGGAGGGTCAGGACTTGCAGAAGATGGTTCTGCATTACGTCTCGGACAATACCGAACTCATCAAAGTAACCGCCCCGGCCTTCGGTGCCAAAGGGCTCTTTGAAAGTAATCTGAACATTGTCGATATGGTGGCGGTTCCAGGTAGCCCCGAGGAACGAGTTACCAAATCGCAGGATCAGGATGTTCTTGACCATCTCCTTGCCCAGGTAGTGGTCGATACGGAAAAGCTCATCCTCCTTCCAGTCGGGCTCCAGTGACTTTTGCAGCTCCCTGGAGCTTGCAAGATCCTTTCCGAACGGCTTCTCGACAATCACACGAGCAATGCCCTTGGTTGGGTAGCAGCATCTCTTCAGGTGTTGGGAGACGATGGTGAAGACGCTTGGTGGCAGGGCCATGTAGAACAGACGGTGTGCCTCCTTACGTCCCTTCTCGATGTCCTCCAGGTGCTTGTTGAGGCCGAGGAAGGAGTCGTCCTTGTCGTACTGGCCAGAGACATAGGTGCAGAGCTTGCAAAAGTCCTCAAGCAGCTTCTCCATGTCCTTGGTGGGGGTCTTGATATATGACTTGATCCTCCGCAGGTACTCCTCATGGTCCATCTTGGTTCTGGCATAGCCGACGATCTTGATGTCCTTGGGCAGGAATTGGTTGCGGAACTTGATGGAATATCATTAGCTTGTCACGGTCTCGCTCTCGCCTACGCGCCGAGACAGAGTGGAAGTTGCTTACAAGACCGAATAGGGCGGGGTACTGTCGACAATTAGCATTTGCGAGGCAGGCTTGAAGCAGGCGGGGAGGGCAGTTCGCTCACTGTCTTCTTCTTTGCCAGATCTCCGGAGGCTCCGAGGACCACAATCACAGTGTTGTCCTTGAGCTCCAGGGCCCTAGGTTGAACAGCGGGTTAGTCTTGTGGCCGCCAGAAAAACAATTTGCCGGTCATCCACAAGCTGGGCCACCGGGCGCAGAGGTAGGGCAAGGCACAGCGCTGCCCATTGAGGGGGAGCTGTCGAGGGAGCTCTCGAGGGAGCTCACAAAGCCCGAGCCGGTGGGCGGTGGTGCAGCCTCCCTCCAAGGTGCGATGGCGGGGGTTCCGCGCGGGGGGTACGAGCACTTACGATGCGGCAGAGTGCAAGTCGGCGGACGCCATCTTCAGCTATGGTCTTACTTGTGCTGTTTCTTGGAAGGAGTGAGGAAGAGGTGTCGGGCAGTGACTAGGCGGGCAAACAGATTTGTAGAGAGGCGACCTGGGTGAGAGCAGACCGGGCGGAGCGGGACGACGTCAAAGTTGGAAAGAGCAGAAGACCTGGCCTCGGTGTCGGGGTTTATTAATGGGTTTTAGAAGACAACCGGGGGGTGATGCGCAGACTTGCTTGGAGGGGCCAAGCTAGGTAGGTAGGTAGGTGGGCTAGGTACCTGGATAGACACCAGCACTTGCGTAGTGCAGGGCTGGGAGAGCCAGAGAGAGCTTACTCAGGCCCCGTCCGCTTGTCCCGCCAGCAAGGGCTGTGCCGCGGGGTACCCCCTCCCACGTCAGCCAGCCTGCGGCTAGCTTGGGAGGGGAGTTGATCTCAGGGACGAAACTGGTCAAACCTGCCAACCGATTTGTACCACAGAATGGTTGCGGAGAGGAACCATTGTCTGACATGACAATGGTGTAGGTGCGTCTATGGTTTAAGGATACACCTAAACCATGCGTCCTCTAACGATACTTAGAGCATGGCGGTATACTCTAACTGAGAGACATACTCTAGAGCAGCAAATTCTTGGTCTGAATCTGAAGTGGATCCGCCCATCTATGTCCGGATGTACCTAGGTACTCGCATACCTGTTTCACCAGGTAGACATCATCCAGCAGACCTTATCGCTCCTAGCCGCTTATCTTGGTAGATGAGCACAAGCTCTTCTTTGGACCAGACAGCACAGCACGTTCGATTTCACGTCGACGGCCTGGTCTCAGCTCATGAGGAAGCGCTGGTGGGCGCTGTTGATCATCATGACGGCACAGGGCGGTCGAGTAAGTACGGCGGACCGTGTACCATGTACTGTCATAGCTGGGTGGCTCCTCCAAGACTGCCCTGCCCTGGATCCGCCAGGACTTTGGCGGGCCCTCTGGGTGCCAATTCGTTCAGCCCGGCTTTGTTGAGGCCGGCGACTTGTCCGCCCATAGGTGGAAACCCTCTCGGTCCTCCGTGGTTGGATTTGTAACATGGGCATCTGAAAAATCGCTCAGGGATGCGAAACACGGCGGTTTGAGCGCGCGAGTCTGGTCCGATGAGGGCGCAGCTTGGCTTAACTATAGACACCTTATATATATATCTCTTGAATATCGAGGCTGTCCGAACTTGTCTCATTTCTATCAGTCGAATGATAGAGCTGGTAAATAGGTTCTTGATCTGCTCCCTTGGCACCGTTTGATCTCTTTTGATGCTGCTTGATGTTCCGTTGTTAGTTGCACAGCAGACACTCCTCGAAAGACCTATAGCAGACATGCACTGGTCTGGAGATAAATGCTGAATGTGCTCATAAGTATCACTGCATCTGCGGGCTTCGCCTCTGTCTTATCAAAAGGCACAAGATCTCAACAACAGGAGTTGCTGGAGCTGCTGCAAAGCGATGGTGGTGTTCGAGATGGCACTATGGATTTGACCTGTCATAGCAGCCACAGCTAGGGTAGCTAGGTGCATGCACAGCTTGACATTTCCGCGCTCCGGAGATCTCGGGACTTGGCAAGACTGGGAACAAAGCGACACCAGCCAGCATCGACCCCACTGCACGACCTCTACCGCTCTACCGCGCCTATCGCAGCTTCGCCTTGCATATGCCAAAAGAGGCAATCAGGCTTGTTGGAACTTGCCAGGCGAGGGAAAATATGGTAATCAACACCAAGACCCTGGGCCTTGGTGCATCCGAACATCGTGGCCGAGCTCGCAACGACCGGAAAAATTGGGAATGTTTCAACAAGGCCCCGTCTCAACATCATCGAGGTCCGGTCGCGACTCCGATTTCAGGAGGGCGAGGAGGGCACGAGTCCCGGCGTTAGATCTTTCGGACAGCGAGATGGGAGGATCCCGCAGAAACTATCGGCGAGGATCACCCACTCGGACATTGCATCATACGTGGGGCACGAGATAAAGAGCAGTGCTATACCCAGGCCAGGTAGAGGGAAAAAAAAGTCAAAAGATCCGCCTACCGCCGCTTGCTGCCGGCCAAGGTGCATGCATCCGTACTAGCCGCGACGGGGTGGATCACGACGGCTTCTCGTGACCTCGCACGTGAAGATAAGATGGGCTGGGCCGGGATTTGTACGGAGTAGTCTCCTGTATGTCCGTCTGGGTTGGGAGTGAGCGAGCGAGCGGGAGAGGGAGAGAGAAAAGCGGAGAGTTGTCCGTGGCTGGGGCAGGCTCTGCGGATTGGACAGATTGGAGAGGTCTGAACTTGCTGAGGTATTAGCGCGGATCTGATCAATCTGGCGAGCCTGACGGTCTGCGCTGACTGAGATAAATGTGGATCCAGGCGGAGGACGGCCGTAAGTTTCTCCAGGCACATTTTGCCCTGGGATTTTTCACACCCAAGCCAGTCGACTGCGACCCCATCAGGACTCCCCCCAAAGCGGCCCTCGTGTGTTGTGAAGTCAGTCGGTCAATCACCAAGTCATCGAACGCCGCACCCAACTTTTTTCTTTTCCTTCCCTTTCCCCAGTGGTACGGAGAGAAATCGAGTGATCGACCAAAGTCAAGATGCCTTCAGAAGCTGGCCACAGACGTGAGTTTTGCCCCAACCTCCTCCGTCGCCCAGGGGCAGATCGCAGCCGTCGCCCTGCCAATGCGCCTCGAGAAGACCGCTGCGTCGCGACCTCTCCATCCAGAAACTCAGTAGCTGACTTATTGCGACTCTAGTTTACGTGAAGTAAGTTGCATCGACGCGCGATTGTTTGCTCCCCCCCTCGTTCTCGAACCAAACGCAAATTGTGGGGCTTGGAATGGAATCGAAGACAGCCAACGATCCGGGAAGCGTGGGAACTCAGACCAGGACGACGTTATGCGACGATGATCAGCTCGAGCCAAAGCACGATGCGCCACGGGCAGGGAATGGTTGAGACTATGATCGAGGACAACGGGGCTGACAGTGATGGAACCACAGGGGTCGTCACCTTTCCTACCAGCGTAACCGCCACACGACGCACCCCAAGACCAGCCTGATCAAGATCGAGGGTGTTGACGACACCAACGCTGCCAAGTATGTCTCCAAGCCCAGCATCCACTCGCGAGGCCGGATCTGACGGATGATACAGCTTCTACCTTGGCAAGAAGGTCGCCTACGTCTACAAGGCCCAGAAGGAGGTTCGCGGATCCAAGCTCCGCGTCATCTGGGGCAAGGTCACCCGCCCCCACGGTACATATAACCCCCAGGATCACAAGACCTTTGCGGCGCCGACGCGCAGGCTGACTTTGCATCTCAGGAAACTCCGGTGTCGTTCGCGCCAAGTTCACCCACCCCCTCCCATCCCGATCTTTCGGCGCCTCGGTTCGCATCATGCTCTACCCTTCTGCGATATAAGGGACGGTTTAACGGACGGAGTTTGAGCGGAAATGGTTTCGATTGGCTGCATCACGGTTTGGCAGGGTTGATTTACACCCTGCTCTCTAGCATTCAAGAATCGATTGATGGATTACCGACCACACACAAGTGGATGAAGATTCGCGGTGTTTCGAGTGCTTGGTCCGACACAAGAAAGGCTTCCGTGAGGACGATAAAAATGGCATAGGACATAGGAGGGACTGGTGGCAAAGCAGAGGAATGCTACATGCCCCAACGGGCTCTTTTCAGCAACTGAAACCAAACAACCGACTCCGCTTCGATACCCGAAATCAACGAGATCCATGTGGCTGGCTGAGTGTCTCGGGCTTTACGGTCGCGTAGGAAGTCCAGTCATACCCAATCCCATCCATCTGCGCGGGACAGCCAAGACCCAAGCGCGAGCGTCCAAAGTGATATAAGTGAGGTGGAAGACTACAAAACGGCTCGGACCTTTACTGCCTTGTGTCCTTGATGAGCCAAGCTCGTACCGGGGGATACGCCCATACCTGAAGTAGAGCGGGCCAGGATTGGTACAAGCAACCACGTCCACTTGCCTCGATTAGCCCGTCGTAGATCTGCATACCCCTGAGTGTCCGGCCACATCATGTCACGGGGCTGCAGTGACCGAGCGGTTCGCCTCGATGATCATAAGGAGTTCGAGGCTCCGCTGTTCTAAGCTTGGCCATTAAACGCCGCTTGATACATATATCTTATACGTGTGGTGTGCATATTGTGGGATGGGCATGTTGATACGCTTGTCAGACATGTGTGATCAGTAGGCAGGTTTGCTCTCGCCTGACATCACTCTCCTAGTATGTTCTTGCTTAAAAAACTGTTTCAATGTCTATCCACAGTCTACAGCCAATGTTAGCAGATAATGTCATTCGTTGGTGACCATCCATGCCATCACCAATGGCCGGCTGTCGTCATTAATGAATGAACCACACAACTGCATCGTTTCCCTAGACGAACATACAACCTTACTATAAATCTCATCATAGTGGAAGCCGTACCATCTGGTCCACTAAATTCGGCGAAATTCTCGATCAGTTTGAGAAGATAATTCTTGTGTGTCTGCGCTGAACCTGCGCGAGACTCGTTGACGCTTTTGGACGCCTCCTGATCAATGTGGGATCACGGAAAATTTATCATGCCTTCCAAGCGCATTTCTTGACTTTCAAGCCATTTGGAAGCAATTTTCCTGTCAGATGTCTTGTTGCCCTCGCCCCCAGTTCACCAAGCCCCTTGCAAGAACCTGAGTCTTGCTCGCTGAAGACTCCCTCCGCGGTAATAATATCTGTGGAGACATTGATCAACTATTTCCCAACCCAACCCTTTTTCGGTCATTCTTGATTACTCGTTTGTTTTCAATTCCTCGTGTTCTTCCTCATTCCCACTCTCTGCACCGTGGCACATGTACCATTTCCATTCTGACTCCGGGATACTTCCATCAAAGCCTCGAGATAAGATCTTTTCTCAAGGAACATATACGCCAGGCTCTGAAGTGGAATTAGTGCGACAGATTTTGCGTCTGATCATCAAAATGAACTTCACAAATGATTTACCAAGTGGCAAAGCAGTTTCCACAACGTTCTGTAGCAACAGTCACACAGCTCATATTGGTGGAGAACATTGCGAGACAAGGTTCGCTATGTAGATAAGCAGAAAATCCAAAATCAATTTAAGGACAGTTTTACATCTAATTAGGTGAGACTCATATTGTCTGCTACTATGCGATATCCAAAATCTTGAAGATTCATCACAGTACCGTTGCTCCCACTTCAACAAATCAGAGAATGTCACGGGTTCAAATTTAACTTTTGAGCTGTCCAAACAGGGAGCTACGGAATTCAGATTTGTAAACCCAACAGTTGAGTTGCTCGTTGAAGCTTCCTGTGGCGGATACAGGACATTGGCCTGCAGAAGATAGGAGGCCTTGCGCCCGTGCTTGGGCAGAGGGCTCTTTGCACCTGGCCAGGTCAGACTTCCAAGGTTGATCTCGCATAATTCTTTCATACCAGTTGACCGCACTCAGACTCCTTGAAAACATGAGGAAATGGTATGCAATCTGTCAATGCCAACACGGCACAGCATGAGCCAACATAATAAGAGGAAAAGTGCGAGATGGATACTCGAGCTGGCACAGATTAGTCTACACTCCAAATGCTGGGATTCCGGGTTGTGTAACACTGAAGCAACTACGTGAGGTAAAGTGGCTACCTAGGGGGCAATACCTAGTCGTTTCAATTCAGAGGCCGCCGGCCTCCAGCAGTCATGTGTCACGGTTGCTGTTGTGGAGTGAAAGTATGCACAACTGCTGTGTTACGTTCGAACAAGACATATGTGACCAGAATGGGGCGAGTTATATCAGGGATGAGCTACTCCGAAGGGCGCAATCTCGTAGTCAATTCGGCACAGCCGGTCTGTATACACTCTCTTGGCCACAAAGTGCTGGCAAGTGTGGATTCAACTCAGTGTCGGTCTTTGTGGACCGACGATGTGTTCCGGTGCCCTTGACTGTAGGATGATTAAGTGAATAGCGACTACTCAACTCTTGAACAACGTTTTTATGTTGACTTCAGTCTCACTGATTTGTTTGAGTTGAGTGTCTAGTTACTTTAAGTCGAGAAACCTCAAGCTCCAAATAGATAACTGTGGCTGATCAGAGTCGAAAAGCATGTCATGTCAAGGGGAGTGAGGGACTAAAGAAGACATGGAAATTCAATACTTTGCCATCTATTCATGGTAGCATCAGAGTGGTCACACACGCTCTTGACCGTGGAAACCCCTGGAAGTCATCGGTCCGTATGTGCGGAGGCCGCCGCCGAAAAAAGCTGCGTCCGGTGACTCGTGAGAATTGAGTTCGAGCATCAGATGCTAATGCTTGGCTGGCCGTTCAAAACTTACACGCGGCACAGCCTCAGTTGAGCAAAACAAACGAGTTGTCAGGCGCCGAGCCATGGCGGGTTGCGAAATCCCCCAAACTAGGAAACATGAGATGAGCTTCACACTTGGCGATCTTCTTTGCATCATGCAATGCTACGGTATTATTTTGTGCTTTCGCACTGAATAAGAATAGTCCTCAGCTGCTGTGTCCGCGAGTCCCAGCGCCGGTCTGGTCGCCTTCAAGAGAAGACGTATCAGATACACGTACTGTGTCGATACAGAGACAACAGCTGGAGAGATGGTGCCCCGGCCTGGTGCTGGTGCTCCATGGGCCTGGAGCAGAATCTTCCTCGCAATGTCTTATGCACTGCCTTTCGATCAAAAACCTGGGCGCCGGCATTGTCCCGTCGGCATCATGGCAGCCTCGGCTGGCGATGAGGTCTGGCAGGTGAGAGACGCCCATACATACTGTGCTGTAAGTCGTGCTCGACCCTTGGCTTGCTTGGTGCCAGGGGCGTTCACGTCAGGCACACCCCCTGCCTGTCGCAAGGGCCGGCTGCCGATCATCCAGGCACTCGGACCAAAAAAGCTGGTGGGCCTTCAGCCCAGTGGAGACGGGCAGCCATGCGATTCAATGTTCTCCCGCTCTGCAGACCCGCTTCCGTTGGAGCGGCGGAACGATGTCGTGTCTTTTGTGTCCGGGGTGGCGTGTTGGGAGGAGGAAGCAAGCCGGCGGCCCAGCTGCTGAAGGTAGGTCTTTCCCACCATCAAGGTTTCTCCCGCAATGGCATACTGGACAGACGTTGTGCACGAAACACTGTGTTTCGAAGTCGTCTCGCACACTTGATGCAACTCTCCAGGGCCGTCCGATGGCGTCGCGCTAAGAATAGGCTAAGGCACGGTAGCACTCGATATTCTTCGAACAGGAGGAAAACTCTGATGGAAGAAAACGACGCAGTGGCTAAGAAACGGTGCCATCATAATTAATCAGGCCCCTTCTTGGCCTTACACGGGTGTTACGCAGGGCTTTGGGGCGCAGCGTACAGAGCCCAGCTTCCGGCCCGAGTCCGCGGACGGGAAAGCAGTTGAAGTTCTTGCTGAAGTTTGACAACGGGGGACTTGTATGTAGTACGTGGAATCGAAGCTCGAGATGAGACAGCGCCATGTTGACCTGTCATGTTTTGGAGGGGCTGCAATGACCGGTTCATGCCGAAGAGTGGGATCTTCGACGTGCTGTCTCAGCATTTACTGCCCTGGCGTATTATTATGACTGTGATATTCCTCTAGCATATGTCGACCTTGCACTCTGGCATTGTAGACACACACTGACCTAACAGAACTGATGGACAAGAGGGGGCGAAAAGAGAGGAAAGAATGCCTGCTTCTTGATGCAGGCAGTGCATGGCTAGCGTTGGCGCCAATGCCCACGAGCAGCCCAAGTGGTTGAGACGCTTGTCTTGGTGCTCGTATTGCCTGCGTATAGCTGCGAGCAGCTGTCGTGTCTCGAATCGGGTGACTTGTGCTACTGGCCATGCTCCTGTCCGTCCCCTTCATGCTCGCCTCGTGGTGGGTGCCATTGTTGCTCAACACGAGGAGGATCTTCCCGTCTACTGTATGCAAAGGATGCAGTCATAAGCCTGACTGTCAATGATGGTGGTTGCAAATTCTGATAGGGGAACAGTCTCGGCATAGGTGCATCGCCACTGCCTGACGTGCCTGCCCAGGCTGCTGTTATTAAGAGCTACACAGGTACTCGAGTACCTTTGACAGACAAGCACGGATGAGTCGGAAAGATGATGACCTGCACGCCGTGTGTTGCGGGTGGCCCTTGCCCGCGAATATCACAGAGGATTCCAGAGCTGCCGTGAGAGTGCCGTCGGTGTGCTCTTGTTATCCACAAGTCAGTCGATTCATGCCCGCAAACCTCGGGTTGAGTGACAGCCCCACACCCTGGTCAACCACCGTCTTTCAGGCTCTTCCCAGTCAACTCCGCCTGTCAAAACCCCACGATCCACCGCGTGATCCAGCTCCAGCATCTTTCACTCCGGCTCGCCTGTTCCAGACCGGGGAAAGAGCCTATAACACTAGGAGCGTACCTATAAGGTTATCACTGGCTGTTCTGAATCTGAAAGCTCTTCACCAGTGCATGATCGTGGGCGATTTGGGGCTCGGGTACTTCGACCCCGGAGGCCTTGTCACTGTGCAGCAGAGATTCCATCATAAATAAACGCCGAGTTTCAGTTGGCATCGGACTAGCGAAACCCCAACACTTCAGGGCCTCAGGCTCTGGCAGGGCTGTTTCGAACACAAACAACACTCCACATCCAGCGCGCTCCCGAGATGCGTCACGTCCCTACTAACCGGGTACCTCTAAGGCAGTAAGTACATTGTACTTGGCTGGGTGTGGTACGTGGATCGGCAGGGCTTGACGTCAGCTCTGTGTCGGCACCTGGCAGGGCCGCCCGTCCCCCAAGTCACAGAAATTTCCATGGATTCCAGAGAGTCAAAAAGACTCCAGTGCTTTCCATTCTACGTGACTGGCACAGCATGCGTGTCTCCGTGGAGTGCTGAGTCTTGGGAAGAGGAGACATTTGTCGATCGGGCCTTGTCCCCTGCCCGACCCTCTCTTGAAAAGAAGCTAACGAGGGAGGACAATTGGAAACGTCTGATAGCTGTCCTGCAGTCCCGCCCGCCAAAAAAGACTCGTCGTATCGCGCCTGGCCTTGGCTAGCGTAGAGTCAAAGCAGGCCCGAGCTACCAAGCCCCAGGAACAGCCGGTGCTGGTCTTGGTGCTGGTGCCGCCCAGAGATCTGCAAGTACTGCAGTGGCTGCTCGATGGATGAAACGCTGCTCCATTGTCGATTTGGGACTGGGACTGGGACTTGGACTCAGACTTGGGATTGTGGGAACAGATCTAGATATACTAGCAATGTCACTACCTGAAGTGGTGACGACGGGCGAGCGTGGGATGACTAACTCTGTCTGCTGCTTGCGGACAGCCACATCATCGTAAGGTACTGACCGCGTGGGTAGACCAGATGGAGAGACATCTATCTGCGTACTTGGCCCCCCAGGTACAGCGCACCCAGCCTGCGAGGGCCGCGTCACGCCGCCCCAAGATGCCTCGCAACCAATGGTGAACACGAATTGAGACCTGCCAATGAAGTCAATGACCAAGACGGGGGCCCCAAACCATCTTTCCCATCCTCTTGTCCTCGCCTGTTGTCCAGGATCAACAGTCACATCATGTCACTGGCTGAGGACAGAATAAAACGTGCGGCTGCCCCGGAACCAAATCCAAAGGCATCATCCTCTTCGGTCTTGGTTCATGACCCGTGTCCGTCTATTGCCCTGCTGCTAATCTATAACTATATCCATCATCGGGAACCATCTGCGCTGCTTTGACTCTGGCAGTGCCCCTCCCTTTTGCCCCTCACTTGTCTTGGTTGGACCCCATTGTTCTAACCTCTGCATCGATACCGCCACCCACCACGAGACGCTACGGTTAGGAGGAGCAGGTCAACAGGCAACAAAGTCGATAACGGTAACTTCCTAGAGCCCGGACGGGTGGGCGACGGGCCAGCAGGCCATCTTGAATTTTAGTTTGCAGGACCAAGGTATCTCTTGCATAGAAATCTACCACGGTACAACTAAGTACAGGGTGACAAGCGCGAACAAGGTGAAGGCCTGCTCGAAGGCGACTGTGCGTTCCCTGTCAATGGGGTTGGCGACCGCACCTGCTTCACCTGCTGCACCTCTCGGCACTGCACCCAGCCACTTGCGACAAGCCTGCGAGCTTGCATTGCTCTGTGCCGTTTCAACCTCTCCAGCCATCAGAACCGGCACCGGGACGTCGACGCGACCAGGGCACCCGCCACGCCACGCCACTGCTTGCTGCTTCTACCTAGAGTAGTCGCATTCCTGCCGCCCTTCTGGCAATAGTCTATCTACTACCTTACCTCCTCCCTTCTTGCATCCGCCGTCCTCATTTCCGCATCGCATCGCCTCGCATCGCCATCGCGACTCTACAATCAATTTCCACTTTACCGCCCTTCCTCCTCTTATCCAGGCCCTCACCACCCCAGTCCAGTCTCCACTTCCGTGCACACGCGCCAGCACCGACAAAGCACACTTGTCGATCCACGCCCATCGGATTCTCGTTCTATCTGCGGGTCCTGTGTCAGTTGGGTCCGCTCCAGAACCCTGCCAGACCCATCCAGCGCCGCGACGAGCCCCGGTTTCCAAGGTTCCCATCACCGATTGACGTTCAATTACAGAGGGAACAGTCAGCCCCTGCGAAGTCACCATGGCGTCGCAGTATAACACCCACCCCTTGCCTGCGCCCCCGGGCCAGCAGCAATCCAACTACTCTAATCAGCAGCAACACCAAGTCCACTACCAACAGACGCCCTTGCAGCAAACCCACTCCAACACACAGAGGCCGCGACCAAGATCTAGAGGTTTTAGTTTGCAGTCGGACAAGTCGCAGAAGAGCGACGGCAAGAAGGAGCATTTGGTCGAGAGCCACAACGAAAAAGAGCGCCAACGTCTGCACAGCAAGGCCGATCCCACCATGGCTATGAACGAGGCGGAGCCGTGTGCGTTACTGCCACCAATTTCCAGAGCCCGTCGAGCAACTATACTGACGATTTTACAATTCCAGCTGC
Organism: Diaporthe sp. HANT25; assembly: GCA_013435955.1. Taxonomy (NCBI): domain Eukaryota; kingdom Fungi; phylum Ascomycota; class Sordariomycetes; order Diaporthales; family Diaporthaceae; genus Diaporthe; species Diaporthe sp. HANT25. The sequence goes on along the minus strand of JACBFG010000013.1, from coordinate 1,770,610 downwards.
TATTGCTGCACATGCCACAAACAACCTGCAGAGCCTACGCGGGCTCCAACACAAGGATCATTCCGGAAATATCATAAGTTTGTCATTCCACTCCATCGTCCTGGCGCAATTAGAGGCTGACTGGAACGATTGCAGCCGATCCTGACCTGTCCAACCCAACGCGATGGCGAGAGGAGCGACCTCTGGACACCATTCGTGCATTCGAGGCCGCCATTGAAGGCAATTACAGGAACTCGATGATCAACTCAGGAGGAGGTAACTATCATGCCCCTACTCATTTCTCCCAACACACATTTCGCTTCCTCGGGACTCCAGGCTTCCACGGTAGGAACACTGAACTGGTGGAATATGCTATGCTTTTATCAGGGTCCTTAAAAGACGACATGTAGCAACGAAACTTCGGCCAGGAAGCTTGGAGCCCCTTCCCCCTTCTTTGGCCTTATCATGCACCCTTCCAAATCAATGGCACAAGTACTCACAATTTGCCCTGTTGAAGACAACGAGTCCGTGATGACTTTCAACCCAAGGAACAGCTACTACGCCGGTGGCAGTAAGCTTCTTCCCCTTCACTTTAGCCTTATGTCCATTCCCTTATCTTGGAATACGCATCTGACATATCCCAACAGATAATGGCCGTTATCAACACGACAGCTATTACACCAACAGCCGGCCTCAGTCAACCTTCAGGCCTGAGAGTGGTGCACCCCGAGACGGTTATCAGGATCAATATCGATGGGGTCCCCCAGACCGGAGAAGGCAGCCTCCCCGGGGGCCCGGCCCTGACCAGTACAGGAATCGACAGAATGGTGCGAACCTATATGGGGCGGGAAACAACCAGCGATCCTACGAAACGGTCGCGTCGGGCTCAGGGACTTCAGCAGAGCCAGCAGGCTACCAGACGGACCCGACAAGCTCAGACAACAGCTCCATTGAGCGCCAGCAGCCAAGGCGGCAGCCGGAACCGATAAATGATTATGGAATTGGCTTCAGTCAGACACCCGAGTATCAGGCATCGTCTTTCACTGTAGCCAGCCCTGGCCCTGCTCAGTATGGGTATCAGAATGGTGGAGGACCGCCATCAGTGCCGAGAAAGGACGGCGCCATCCTCAGGAAACCGACGACACAGGAGTCGCAACAGCGACCAGACATGGGTGAGAAGCGAAAGAGCTGGTTCAAGCGCCTAAGCAAGGGTTTCTAGGGGAACAACAACCCACGGCAGTGGCATAATGAAGAGAGGAATAAGCCGGGTCGTGAGGAGGACAATCGTTGGCGGCCGATGGACATCTCGAAGAGTCGATCACTCTCACTCGACTCGACAGCCCGAGCAAAACCGAATTCGCAATCAAGCCCATCAACAAGGACTACTTGCAGGCTTTTGGATACGAGAGTCCAAACACCCCCTACATGTCGACCTCGGGGCGACCGTCTCGATACCTCAGCGCCTCACCCGCCTCCTTGAACTTCAGCCACAAGACCTTCACCGTGAAAAGGACGCGTCCTGCACGGGAACCCGACACAGCAATATCCGATTGCCCGCTTTAATTATTTTCAACACGTATAACTCCGATCACAACACAGAAATAGCAACTTCAAGGCCCGGAATGGGCCATAATAGCGACTCGGTGGAATTGCAATATTGCAATATTGATGGATCAGAACAGTGTTTTGCCGTGGCCGATGTGCCACCGACAGCGGCAGGCAGGACGACAGTCAACAGGCATGCTCTCAATGGCTGATGTAAACTGCTCGCCAAGCAAGCTGTTCTCAACCAACGACGATGGAGTCGCAGAGGCGATTCACTACACTACACGACGGATACGGCCGGGGGACTTCATGCACAAATATGTCGATTGATTTTCGCGTCGATGATGTCGGAACATAACGGGATACATGAGTACATATGACAGGCAATGGAAACCCTGCACAAGAACGCGAGGTGCAATGCTGAATTTCACCTTTACCCGCATGGGTAGGACTTGTCTGGGGGCGCGACATTAGACCTTGAGGGAAATCCAGGGAGCGGAGGCTGGCCAGCCTGGGAACGGTTAATACCCAAATCTGAACGCTCATTAGCAGTCATTATTTCCTTACAAAGAGTGGAGGCAGGTCATGCCACGCCAACCGGCAGCAGAATGGGAATGTCCGGGTCAGGGCGCACAAAGTGGGAAGGGCGTGCCTATCAAGGCACCGGCGTTATACTCGATTTCGGATAGAGACAGCCTCTCTCACTCTGCCTGGATGGAGCGGCTTGCAATGACAATTGGAGGGCTTCATCTTTGAAGCCCAAAGCGATCAATTCTGCGCTGTTGAATTCCGTGATATGCTTCCTAGTCAGGAAAGTTTCCACTGCTCAAGTGATACAAGTGACAATGTGTTCGGACTCCACATGAGAAGGCCATTGAGAATTTGGTCGGAACATTGATGCCGACGTACATCCACTTCCCGTCGTCAGTGGCAGGGCTTTTCTTTTCAATTCCCCGAAAACGCCTTGGTTCATGCAGTGAGAAAGATACATGGTGAATGGCACGAGATATACCGTGATATCTGTAGGGCCTAAAACACTGTTGACAAAGATGGGAACAGAGACGGGCAGGTACCCAGATAGGCCGCTTCAGCGGTCCTTCTTGCCCTCCTTGGCCTTCTTCCCGTCGTGCTGCTCCGACTGGTCCTCCCTCATTGCGACGATCACGTACGCGATCAGCACGACGTTGGCCATGATGGCCGCCGTGGCGCCCGCGAAGGTCGAGTTGCCTGGCGGAGGAGCTCCGGTCAGCTGGCTGCTTTGGCGATTTGATTTGGTGTGTGTACATGTTGGGGGTGGGGAGGTGGTGCCTGCTTTGTATATAATGATATCTACTCACCCTTGAATACCGTGTTGACCGTCGCAAAGTATGAGCCGATGGGCACGACGATCATGGCGAAGGTGAAGGCCAGCAGCTTGACGATGACGTCCCTGGGGCGGTGGTGGTCAGTGATGAGATGCCGGCTGGAGTAAGCTCTTTCCCTTCCTTCACTTGTCTTGCAAGCGGTAGGAGAGGGTGTCGCACGTACATGGGCACCGCCGGGGCGATGTTGGACTGCGTGCCGGCCGCCGGGCTGGCGCCGACGATATCATCCTTCTCGAGGATGGTCTTCTCGCCCCCAATGATTCTTTGCGTGGCCATGGTTTTTGGGCTTGGTGGGGCTTTGCGAATGAGTGAGTGAGTGAGTGAGTCGAGGTCCGGGGGCTTTTGTGTGGATGAGAGTGAATTTGAACGTGATGAGGGAAAATCTTTCGTGAGTTGGGGATACGTGATGATGTCTTTGGATTAGTGAGTGAGGCTTGCAGCTGTCAGTGATGTGTGGGTGGGTTTTGCGCTGATGAGGCGACGTACCTGAGTGAAGGGACACAGGCTGAGGGGCGGCTTGGCTCTCCAAGGGTTGGTTGCTGCCAGAACCCACTTTGGTACTAACATGGCTGTACAGCGGTTGCGAGCCCACTGAAATTCAACCTCTGTCATGAGTGGCAATCATTTCTGGTGCTGCTTGGTCTCAACGCAATACTTGACTGCATTCGAGATCGCATCAATTGCTTGAAAACTGACACAACTTGAGTGCGTTCATTTGACAAACAACCGTATGAGCTACAAGGGGTCAACCTGGTGTAGAATGGCTGCAGAGAAAGCTAGCCCCTCTGGCGAGGTCTGGCAGGGCGATTATCTTCTGCCTGCACGGCACATAAGAACACCCTCTTACGAGCAGGCAACCTCGAATGTCTTAACCATATTATTGATCATTGTGTAATGAGCTTGCACGCGTCTACCTTTAGATGCAATGGGGGGTATCGCTATCAGAAAACCTGACGCCTGTCTACAACGCCGACTGCATGCTGCCTTGCGCGTAATGTTCATGTACGCCCCTACTCTATGTATTAATCATCTTCTTTTCCTTTTCATTCCTTTTCATATCCTTCACTGCTCGAGCAGAATCTTGGAAACCTCAGCCTCTACATCCGCGCCCGTGATCTCCTCGTGGTGACCTGTGATCTTGCCTGCGAGCTCCAGCTTGCGCTGGCACGCCTTGTAGATCAGCTCGTCGATGGTGTCCTTGGATAGGAGGCGGCTGACCTCTACCTCACGCTGCTGACCGAGGCGGTGGGCACGGTTCTCGCTATATCCAAGTCAGTCAAGATGAAATAAGCGGTAGCTTGGAGTGAAAAGAGAAAACTTACGCCTGAATGTCATCCTGTGGGTTGTCCGACTGATCGAACAGAATGACCTTGTTGGCTGCTGTCAGGTTGATGCCCGTACCGCCGGCCTTGGTCGTCAACAGGAATACCGTGATCGTCTTGTCGTCGTTGAACTGGTCGATGAGCTGCTGGCGCTCAGCGACTTTGGTCTCGCCCTGCAGGACGAGGTGTCTGATGCCAGCCTGCGCGAGACACTCTTCAAGGATGGAAAGGACCATCGCGAAACGCGAGAATACAAGGACCCGGTCGCCGTCCTTCTGATAGCGACCAATGAGCTCCAAGAGCTTCTGAACCTTGCCGCTCTCCAACCACGTGTCCTCCGGGCAGTCAAAGCTGCGGATGCAGGGATAGTCACGGCACCAGAGGTGGAGCTGGAAGTCGGACTCGTACTTCAGCTCGTTGGTCAGGTGTGTCAGGTCGGGCTGCCTCAAGATGTCCTGGGGCACAGACTTCATCAGGATTTTCGCCATCTTCTCGCACTTCTCATCGGTGAAGAACCGGCGGAAGAGCTGCGGGTGTATGGCTGCCTTGCGGAGTTGGATCCACGGGTTGTTCATGTCGTTCTTGCGACCACCGCTGTTGGCTTTGCGAATCTTGGCATCGCGGAACTTGTGGACGAAGTCGTTGTATAGCGCCTTCTGGCCCTCGTCCATGTCGCAGTATACCGCCTTACGGATCTTTGCCGGCATGGTTGTCAGGACCTGCTCCTTAGTGCGCTGCAGGATGAAGGGCTCCAATATGCTCCGTGCACGCTTCACTCGGTCACTCAGGAGAACGGCGCCCTCAGAGACCTGTTGGAGTGACGCCTTTTGCACAAACAGCTCTTGAAGATGGTCGCTGTAGTGGTGGAAGATATGTGGACACAAGAAGTTCAAGAGCGAGACCATCTCCATGATGTTGTTCTGGATAGGTGTGCCAGTCATGATGAGCTTCCAGGCCGCGTCGACTTTGATGAGGTCCTTGTAGTTCTGGGCGTTAGGGTTCTTCAGCTTGTGACCCTCGTCGAAGATTGCCGCATTGATGCCGATCTTGTTTATCATACTCACGTCCCTAAAACGGCTCATCTGCGAGTATGAGGTGAGGATGACATGGTACTCCTCTGGGGCATCCCGGATCTCGAGCGCAAGCTCGTCACGCTCACCAGGCTTGCCAGAGTACCTGATGACAGACAGGTCGGGGGCGAACTTGTCGAACTCGTTCTCCCAGTTCTCCAGGACCGAGGGCGGGACGACGACCAAATTGGGCCACGGCCTCTCCTTGAAATAACCAGCGTCGAACTGGTCCTTGAGCAGAGCGATGAACGACACGACCTGACACGTCTTCCCCAGCCCCATGTCATCAGCAAGGATACCTCCGAAGCGCTGACCGTACAGCTGCCACATCCAGTTCATGCCGAACAACTGGTACGGCTGCATGGTGCAGTGGTCCCTCATCGCCTTTGGCTCGCGGGGAAACGGGAGGATGCTGGATTTGTCGGTCGTAGTGCCTCTCGTCATGCCCATCTGATCCATCTTCCACGTGCCCATCTTGATCTTCATGTCGCGTCCCTGGGTATCGCAGTACTCGACAACGCGGTCGATTGCGTCGAGTCGCTTCATGTACTCGACAAGTTCGTCAAAGACCTCCTGACCAAGGTCGTGCCTGACCTTCTTGCCGCGATGCGTCTTGAACTTGACGACAGCTTTGACCTGTTCGGCAGTTCGGAAAGGACGCTTGTCAAGCATGTGCTTTGCTGCGTCCCGCTGGATCTTGGCATCTGCCATAAGGCTTTCCGGGGAGCAGACTTCGAGGTATTTTAGGATCTTGTCCTTGCGCTTGGTCCCCACCAGCGTCTTGGAGGCGGCAGCCTTGTCTGGCGATCGGCCGTCTGCATCGCTCTCGTCCTCAGATGACTCGTCCTGCTGATCCATTACATAGTTATCTCCATCGTCCTTATCGTTGGAGATAGGGTCGTCGTCGTCATCATCCTCGTCGTCAATCAGGCTGATAAGCTGAGGGGCTTGCGGGGTGACCTGTGAGGAGCTTGGGGAGTTCTTGGGGTTTCGGCCGCGTACGAGTCGCCTTCGCTTCGGAGGAGGTGATGGGGTTCTAGAGGGTTCAGAGCTTCTCGAGGAAGGCTGCGCCGAGGGCTGTGAGCCAATGGAGCTGGAGGGCGAGGTGGTTGAGGAGTACTTGAACCCGCTGAGTACCTTTGCCAGCTGTTGTTTAGGAGCCTGCTGCTTGTGCAGGGAAGCACCTGTAGGCGACTCGGGTTTCGGCTGCTGGCGTTGGAAGGAGGAGCGCTGAATATCGCCTCGCGCGGGCCGCTCGTCACCAGAGCTATCGGCAGCGTATCGAGTAGGGGAGGTGTCCAGCTCATCGTCCGAGATCTGAACAAATTCGCGCTTGGCGGGGGCTGAGGCAGGCTTTGTACTGATCCTTGGGGGAAGCCTGAAAGAAGTGCCAGCAGGGGCCATCATACGGGCGAAAGCAGACGGCGCCGCCGGTCTCTGGTAGGTCGAGGAGGCAGTGCCCTCGGCCTTGATGCCCTCAGGTGACGTGGACGGCGACTTCTTGACATTCAGAGACCGGTAGGGCGAGGAGGCCGGGACCTCGACCTTGATGCCCGCAGGTGACGTGGATGGCGACTTCTTGACATTGGCGCTGAGGCCAAGTCTGGGGCGATCACTGACTATCTGCGTTGCTTGCGTCACTTGGGTCGGTTGCGTGGGCTGCGTAGGCTGGGTAATCGCCTTGATAGCTGGCCGACTGAGTATTTGCGTGGGTTGTGTGAAGTATGGCGACTCATCTTCGTCAGAGGTGATGGCGATGGGGTCCTCCTCAAGACCAGCAGGCGGGCTGCTGGTCGCAGGAACGACCTCGCGACCGGGCGAGGTGAAGGTCGAGGAACTCATGCTTTGAGTACAATGGTGACAGCAGCAGATTGGGTGGGCAGGAGCACAGTCGGGGTCTCGATTGAACAAGTTTGAGGTGTGCGATGGCGTACAATGAGGGTGAGTAAGGACGGGGTGGAGGTTGGTGACCAAAAAGGCCAAGAAGACTGATGGTGTAAGGAGCAAATTGAGTGAAATGGGTGGTCGCGCTCGACGGTCGATGCAGTAGTGCAATGCCCCAGTTTCCGTGCCTATTATTGAAAGAGAACGTGAACAATGGACGGCGCATGCGGCGCGCTCAAACACGTCCCCTAGGTTGGTGTGGGGTCACAAATTGGGGCTTTTAAAGTTCTGGACGCGCTTCCACGTGCATCTCTGCCAAATGTCTGCCAGACAATCATTTAGGCCCCAGGTGCCTGAATGGCGGGTGACAATTTGATACTGCGGCTTCAGACAGTGAAAGTCTCGAGTTTTCCAAAGCTTGTCAATCGAATTGTATTCCCATTGTTTTGCACTGTCAGGGCTACTTGCAAAGACGTATCTTCGAGAAACGCGAGACGCCTACGCGGTCAGCTTCATGGACAAGACAAGTCCTTTTCAAAAGCACTGAGGCAAACAATTTGCAAACTCAGTGTAATATTTCTCATAATCCTCACGCGATAGCTCATTTCATGAACGTATAATCGAATGGATTCTTACTTCCAAAAGTAATGCGCGTCTCTTTGTTTTACGTCCATCCACTTTGCACTCTGTACAGGCAGCCAGTCCCTAGCTCGATTTTTTATCAATCCCTGCGCTCATCCATCAGTGGAGCCCTCAGGAGTCCTCGACCGCTACGTATCTTATCGCTGTCCCTTACGTCATTATCAAATCGCAGTGATACGGTCAGGCATACGAAGGATACAGGGCAGGCCCTCCGGATTATTTCCCCAGTTTTGAAATGGAACCGCAAAGAAGGTCTGTCGATTCCATGCGGATCTTGTTAAGACATGTAGGGCTCTGGTCTGGGGAGGTAAGCCCACAAGATGTATGTCTCTCATGGGGTGTGGGCCTTCACAGGTATTCCACGTGAAAGTGTGTTTGGGTGTGCTGTCTCTACATGCCCGGCGCAAGATCCAACAGATCAATCGGAACCACCCCACGGGTTTGTGATGCCAAATTTAGCTAACGTAATTGCTGTTTGTACGCTCCCAGGGCCCAATCAACAGCCCAAAGCGGTGCGTATCTCGTTTGACAAGGACTCGGCATCGACCAAGGAATGGTCGCAGCTATCCCACGTCTTGGGCCACAGCTGACGCCCATGCCGATGCTGTGACTCGGTTGTGACGCGACTTGAGCCCTTGCGTCACCGACCGACCTCGCAGCTTGCAGCTGTCATTTCTTGGGGCTGGAGGCTGGATATTAAACTCTCATGCGACCCTACCTCTCCCCAAGGCCTGCAGCTTTATTTATTTAGCTGCTTTCCCCATCATACGAGCGCCTGAGCTTTCCACTGTTTGACTTCTCACTTGATCAGCTGAAGTTAATTTTCCCCACCATTCGCAACCAGTTAATCCAGCCCGTGTGTTGTGGTACATAATACATCTCGAATCTCATCCGCACCTACTCCCAGGACCCACACCTCGCAAACAAAAAAAGCATCACGATGAGCGCCGCGCCAGTGAGCCACGGGCGAGGAGGCCAAGGCAATGTGTACCCAGACGACACCAAGTACACAGATGGTGAAGTCGTCCGCGAGGGAGAGGCTGGCACCGGCGTGAGCACCGGACGAGGAGGTACGTGATGCTTCTCATTTCTGATGCGCCAGACGCTGAGCCAAGCCGACATGGGTCGGGCCGTATGGTCCTTATCTCTGGGTGTTGTTAGCGGTCGAAAAACCCACACCCGGCCTGATAAGTGGCGTGACCGGCTCGATCAGGAAGCTAGCTTGCCAGCGGGGCGGCGTCTGGCAGGGCTCGTCCGGAAGAGGCATAGGAGCGGCGCCGTGCCTTTTATGCCCGGTCTCTAGGCAGGCTCTCAAAACAAACAACATATCTGACAATGTTTTCTAGGTGCCGCCAACATCTCGGATACCAACGCTGCTGCTCCCCGGACGGACAGAGAGGTGGTCCCGGATGCCGCTGTGAGGCCTTCGACCGAAAATCAGGATCACCACACCGGGAGGGGCGGCGAGGGCAATGTCCAGCGCGCCCACAAGGAAGGCGAGGAGAATGGCGCCCACAAGGGCTTGGCGGACAAGCTGAAGGCCAAGGTCATGGGCGTCTTCAAGAAGTAGGGTGGCCGTGGTTCGTGGATTCTGCTTTTGGAGGTGATTTTCTTTCTGTTGCTTAATGATATCCTATGAGTCTTTTTTAATGACGAAAGTTCTTGCGTTTCTCTGCTCGTCGTTGTCTCGATGTGAGGCCGAATGAGATATTGACCCGAGCTTCACGCCTGCTGTTCCCGTCAGTGATTAGCCAACAATCAATGTTCTCCTCTTGGGGCGATCGGTACCTCCACGCCATAATGAGACCTGCCAGCTAGGAGTCTCCCAAATCCACAGCCCAACCTGTCTGGCCAACCAGGTGTCAAGCCTACATGGTTTGGCCCACTTTTCAACTCGAGATATCTTCCAAAAGTCAAGCACGAAAGTCCTCTTCCTTTTCAAACTTGCCGCCCAAACGACGCCTATTCTGTAGGTTGCGAAACAAAATCCGCCTAATTTTCAACTGCAGTTGAAAATTGTTCCCTCACCATGGTTTTAAGTGTTGGGATGCTCCAACCTATGCTACACTTCTCATCGCATGGAACTTTCCAAGCCCTAGAGCAAGAAAGTTTGTTCACGAGCAACAAATTTTTGAAAAGGTAGTGGTCTGGAATTCACGAAACAACTGGTGCGAAAAGAGACTCTGTTCCCTGGCTAGGGTCATTGGCGAGTATCCCATACCGGTACCTAGTCTAAACACGCAGTGAAGAGCGGATATCTGAATTCTCTGCGGGTGGCTCAGTCAAAGAATCCAAATATTCGCATCTGCAACAATGGAGTGTACACTGTTGCATCGTACACCCATAGCCAACTCACCGAGCTACCAGCACACACACCCACATGGGTACCTAGGTAATAGGTCTGGACATTGGCTCTGGACATTGGCTCTGGGTACTGGGGTGTGTAGGTGCTGGGTCTGTGGGTAATGGGTGTCTGGGTACTGGGTGTTTGGGTATTGGCATTGGGACTGGGTCTGGGTCTGGGTCTGGGACTGGGTGTTGGATCTGGTTATGTGAGTTGGCTATGGGTGTGTGGGTGGTGGGTGGTGGGTGTGCAAATTGGCTATGAGCGAGTGAGTGACGCACCGCTGCACCCTCCGTTCCACACAGGTGCAAATATCCGATTCCAAGTTGATGACTACATTTCCCAAACCGTGTAACTGCTTTTTACTTACTCATGAAATCTCCTGAGCTCTGAATACAGAGTGGTGGGTGAGAACGCAGGAATGCCCTCATACACAGTTGGAATCCGACATCAAGACTGGCGCGAATATGTATCAACAGATATTTATTTTCCACATCAAAAAGCATGATATAAGTTCAATGACTTGTATTTACAATTTTACCACATCTCAAACGGCTAATTCCGTCCGGAGTGCAACCCAGATGCCCGACTTTGGTCGGTGGCGGGTCAGGCCAATTCTCGTGATAAAACACATCTATGGCCTCACCTCCTCGACTTCCAACTACTTGAGGAGATCGCTGATAGCGGTATAGGCAGCCTTAGGAGAAAAGTTGTTGTCAAATAACAATGGGTTCGTAGAAGCCCTCCAGGAGTCTGCGTCACGAACTCCCCAGACGGTGATGCCAACACAGGTCGACACATCAAGACAGGCTTGGGTGACCTGCTTGTAGTCGTTCGCAGGCGCGCCCTGGATGTCAAGTTCCGTGACGGCGACCTCCTTAACACCGGTAGCAGCAAGTGCCTTCAGAGCGCCGCCAAAGGCCGCTCCGCCGCCAGCTCCGAGGTGTCCCTGAGAGCCTGTAGGTGTCGATGTCAGCACGCCTATATCACAACGCTTTGACCCCGAGATACATGACAAAGTGATTGAAAGTGACGAACAAAGTCTACCAGAGGACCGCAAGAAAGGTTAACTTACCAATTCCGTCGATGGGGATGCCGGCTGAGAGCCACTTCTTGACGTGCGCGACCATACCGTTGGTGACCTTGGCGTAGTTCGCAGAGTCAAGGTTATAGTCGTTCAAGTAGAGGATGGCGTTCGGGTCAGCCGCACGAGCAGCCTTGAAAGCAATGGAGACGAAGTCCTCACCCAGGACCTGGGAAAAGACGGACGAGCGCAGCGAGCCGTCCTCGTTGAAGATCTCGTTGCAGACGTCCTAGCACCACCATCCGTCAGCATCTCGTCCCTGGGCGCACAGATTTCCCCAGCACGCAAAGGGAACTCACCCAGGCCCTAATCTTGCCCTTGTACCGTGTCATGACTGTTGTGATGTGCCTCTCCAGGACCGACGTCAGTTGCGCCTTGTCGCGGATGTTGCTCACCCAGCTCGGGAGCTGGGAGTGCCAGCACAGGGTGTGGCCACGGATGGTCTTGTTGTTCTGGGTCGCCCTTTTTGATTGTCAGCAAGTCCATCTCCCTTGTTGGATCTCTAACTATGCCAAATCCATTTTTGTTTCTCACGAGTCTTATTGCTATACGCGTAGCTTGCCTGCAAAGACTTCATGATCAAGTGATAGTTCAAGGCGAGAGAGTTCATGAACTCATTGTGCGTTTTCCCTCCTGACAGTAAAAGGAGACCCACCAGTTCACAAGGTAGTCCGCTGTAGCGAAGTTGAAGTTTCCGTTGGAGGACTCAGTCGCATCCCACTTCATACTATTCTCAGGCGTGACCTGGCCGAAATTCTGCTGGATCACAGCGGCCGACTTCCCCGTCGACAGGCGGTTCTGGTCCGTCGCAACGCCATAGTAGAGCTTCCCCTTGGCCTTGAAGAGCGCGTCGATGCTGGTAGCGGCCTGACGATCCTCGAGCTCTGCCGCCGGGGCGGCAAGGGCCAGGAGAGGTGCGAGGAGGTAGAGCAGTGCTGACTTCATCTTGGGCGGCTTATTCTTGCTGTGCTTGTCCCATGACAGAAAGAAGCTCTCGCCAGTTGGGAGACCATGACTTTATATAGGCTCTTGAGCCTCAATTATACCTCGAGCCCCTGAGCACGGAGATGGTCGTCCGATATCCTTATGGCCATTCCAGATTGAGTGCGCGTATAAGGATTCCATGTCAAAGCGTGCGGCCATAGCCGCTCGCCTTCAACAGGTGGAGATACCTGGCCGTCTACCGAAGGCAACATAAACACTCGTATTTTTCGGGTCCGATTGGGGGGACACAGCTCGGTGGTGGTGATCCGTGATATTGAAGTGTAAACCGAGTATTGCTGGGACTGGGGTATGTCATGGACATGGGTACTTTAACATTTGCCGTCAGGAGGGCCAAGACGGGTTTATGTTCTGACTGCCAATAGGCCCTTTTTATCCATATTGCCCTTGGCTGATCCGGGTAAGAAGGATGGGGGGCAATTGGTCATGCCTTGACATTGAAGGGTCACCATTGAATTAGACTCTGAATGCCGACAGTTTGGGTCCACTCTTATGTTGCTGGGTTGTTAATGCAGGCCATACTGAGGTTAGCCCAATATGGAGGCGCCTTGAAAGCCTGGGATCAAGTCTCTACTCCGGTTTCCGTGACTCGTCTTTGGTGTGTTTTATTTATTACCACACCCAAGGAGAAGAGATCTTGGGTCACCTTTAATGAACCGGAAGAAGACTTTTGCGTCTCGCGTGGGATCTTCAAATCGTGACGACTTCCTCATGACAAATGTAGACTCCGAGGGCCAGATTACCTGGGTCAAAGAAGCATGACGATGGGTGACCATTACCTGGGCTTGCATTACCCACTCCCGCCAGTTCGGAGTAGTGCAGGCAAAAATAACCACCAGGGTTATCGGACCTGGGTAGGTTTATTTAGTCAAGCTGGATCTCAGGGTCCAGTGGGAGACATATCCTTGATTTAGACAAGCATTTACTAGGAGATTGTCCACCTCGGCACCATAGATTGGTATGAGCAGGTTTGGATGGCCGCGGTCATGTATTGCGCTCTCTTGCGATTGAGAGCATCACATACTGTATTACCGGAACGACAGACTTAAAAGACCTGATGCTCGGGTTGTTCGAGCAGACTTCACAGGAGCCAGCCCCCATGCCTGATGCGTGTGCTTCACCTGTGAATAGTTTATTTTCATCTCTGGGGTAAGGATAGGTGCAAGTCTTACATGACCCATCGCTAGCAGCGACGTGTAGTGAGCAAGGGCCGATGAGATATGGTGGTGTGACGGGCAGCGCGTGCAGCACACAAATTGATAGCCTAGCCATGCAACAGGTGCTCAGGCTCAAGGCCTGATGACCTCCACAATACGACCCTGGCCTGAGAGGGCGCACGCACTCCAGACATGCAGCAGATTGTGATGTGATGTTGGAGGAAATAGTCTCTTGAATCATGAGGTTGTTTGAGACAAGAGCACCTCACTGAGGCCGAGTGGGTCACTTGTCCGTTAGGTCGTCAGGTCGTTTGGTCGTAGTCTAATAAGTGCTCTTTCTCTGGACAGTCAGGCGGATCTACCCGCCCCCTCGTCACGGGTCTCCTCAGTTGGCGGCAGTCCGTCGGTCCCGTGAACATCTTGGACATCGCCGGCCTCGAATCTCACTCTTCTCCAACCAGCAGAGGGTGCATGCAGTGCTTGTATTATTGCCCCCAGAGCCAACCAGAAAAGTCCCAGCAATTGAGTTTGGGTGCTTGCAGGCCGTTCCTGCGCTCAAACAGACGACCACGTGCGTGCGTGCATGGGGGGTGTTTGGCGTTCCGTTCCACAGAAGGCTGACTCTCACTCTCCCACTCACTCAGGCTCAGGCTCAGGCTCAGGCACCACACACACGCCCTCTCTCTCGCACACACTCACACCGACGGCTTTGCCCAACCTTGTGTGCAAGGGCCCCATCAGGCCAGGCCAGGCCAACACAACGCCCACACGTGTTGGCACCACCCCCCCAATAATAACCTTGGTCGCAGGTCGCACGGCACACCACGCATCCCTTGCGGCCGCAGTATTATGGCCCCGAGGAATGAGGATTCACGCCCTCCACCACTGCCGCGCCTATACTCGAGACAGTCCCACGTTTCCAAGCGATCGTTCCTCTCCCACTCATCTTCTTTCGAGGCCGATGACGAGCGCTCCGCCAGCATCTCCCCTACCTCCGAGGACATGGACCGCAACTCCGACTCCGAGCCCAATCACAGCCCGGACCCTCCCTCGCCGCCCATCCGCTATGCCGGAGAGGACACAAGGCGTGAGTCTCCTCTCTCTGACTGACTGCATTAGAGCCCCCTCCCACTTGTCTTTGAAGAGACTGACCTGAGCCTTGACCTGTCAGAAACGAGCTCAAAGGAGCTGAGGGGATGGTACATGTATGCTTTCGCGGCTGAGACCTACGTCATTTGTGGTGAGTGAAGTCATCCCGGCCCAGAGCTGCAGTCATCATGAACAGACTTTCTGACTGAGTAATAGCAATCGGTATGTGATTTGGCTCCAAGCCTGCGCAACTTGGCGTCACTCCCGCCATAAATATAGTTTCACTGAGCTACGTGAGAGCTGTGTTCTAACATGCCCAGGCTCATTCATCCCCATCCTGCTCGAGAGTCTCGCGCGGGAGAACGGCGTCCTTCTCAAGAACGGGAAGCCATGCGGCCCCAGCAATGACAAGAATGGCGACGACACCCAGTGCGTCGTGCACGTCCTGGGCCTCGAGATCAACACCGCCAGCTTCGCCATGTACACTTTCAGCGCCAGCGTGCTGCTGCAGGCCCTGCTCGTCGTGAGCATCAGCTCCTTCGCCGACCACGGCCAGTACCGCAAGAAGCTCCTCCTGGCCTTTGCCTGGCTCGGCAGCTTCTGTGTCATGCTCTACATATTCGTCACCAAGGAGACGTACGTCTTTGGCGCCGTGCTGGCCATCATCAGCAACGTCTCCTTCGGGGCCTCGTTTGTCCTGCTCAACAGCTTCCTCCCTCTTCTTGTCCGGTATCACCCCAAGGTGCTGTATGCGGAGGGCACGTTGACACCTGATCTTGCCGATCCAAACGGCGAATCACAGCGGCTGGAGCACCCGCATGATGACGACGAGACCGAGACGTTCCGCGACAGTAGCTCGAGCACGGCGCTGCTGGCCGACGAGGCCCCGCACAGGCTGCGGAAGGTCCTCACCCACGAGGACCAGACGTCGGTGGAGCTCGCGCTGTCGACCGAGATATCGGCAAAGGGGATAGGGATAGGCTACGCGGCGGGGCTGTTCCTGCAGTGCGTCGCCATCCTCATCCTGATCGAGATGAGGAGCTCGATCTGGTCCCTGCGCGTCGTCCTCTTCATGATCGGCTCCTGGTGGGCCTTCTTCACCATCCCCGCCGCGCTGTGGCTACGTCCCCGGCCGGGCCCCCCGCTGCCGGCGCAGAAGAGCCGCAAGGGCGTCAGGGCCTTCGTCGCGTACACGCTCTACGCGTGGAAGTCGCTCTTCAAGACCATATCGCTGGCGCGGCGGCTCCTGGACATCATGCTGTTCCTCGCGGCGTGGTTCCTGCTCTCCGACGCCATCGCGACCACCTCGTCGACCGCGATCCTGTTCGCCAAGACGACGCTCCAGATGGAGCCCTGGGCGCTGGGCCTCATCGGCGTCATCTCCACGACCTTCGGCATCGCGGGCGCCCTCTCGTGGTCCTACATCTCGCGGCGCTTCAGCCTCAAGCCGCACCAGACCCTGCTGAGCTGCATCGCGCTGTTCGAGCTGATCCCGCTCTACGGCCTGCTGGGCTACCTGCCCTTCGTCCGGGGGTGGGGCGTCCTGGGCCTGCAGCAGCCGTGGGAGATGTTCCCGCTCGCGGGGGTGTACGGCTTCGTGCTGGGCGGGCTCAGCAGCTACTGCCGCGCCCTGTACGGCGAGCTCATCCCGCCCGGCTCCGAGGCGGCCTTCTACGCCCTCTACGCCATCACCGACAAGGGCTCGAGCGTCTTCGGCCCCTTCATCGTCGCCTCCATCATCGACGCCACCGGCGAGATCCGTCCGGCCTTCTGGTTCCTCGCGTGCCTGGTCGGCCTCCCCGCGCCGCTCATCTATTTCGTCAACGCCGAGCGCGGGAAGCTCGAGGCCGAGAGGCTGGCCGCCGTCATCGATGGCTACAAGGCTGGGCAGGGCGACGGCGACGACGGGAGGGAGCCTGGCAACGAGGAGAGCCGGGCCATGCTGGGTCATGATGCCGATGTTGAACACCGTGGGGGCTGAGACGTGTCACTGGCCGGCCATCTTTGTTTTTACAAATTCTAGCATAGCGATGGCGTATGGGGGTTTATGTGATCTGGGTGGATATTTTCGCTTTACTTAGTTCGTAGCGTTTGGAGAGCTGGATGTAGCATGTGTCGTTGTCTCTCATTTCCATCCGATGCGCAGGGTATTCTGGTGTGCGTGCTGCTCGCCTCTCCTGGCTGCTCCTATGGCAAATCTGTGGTATCAAGTACTTTCGCTCAAATCACTCTAGGTCCTCTTCTGACGATCGCTACAAATGAGTCCCTTGAGATTTGTGGACAGTAGACGCATTATGTATGCTTCACTACCAATGAAAAGAAGTCGAGCGGGAGGAGTACAGGAACCTGAGTATAGATTAAGGACAGGATATTCATTTTGTGGATAAACGACGACATCCCCTTCTCAAATGTACAAACGTAACTCTAATGAGAGCCTTTTGCCTGCTCCCCTCCCAGAAAACGCCCTAAGGATAAAATTAAACAGCAAATGACCATTGTCCGTACTCCTCCTCCTGTCAAGCAAGGTATACGTCATACTCGCCCAAGGCGCTGAAGCAGACTAAAGAAAGGGTTTCGTATCATGAGAGGTAATGCAACCCCATAACAAAAAATACCCAATGAAAATAACCCCACGGAACCCCTCATCGCACGCTACCACAGGACTGTATCGTCTCTAGCAAATGCGTGTGCCGCAAACGAGGCACTTCACCTCCTCCATCCACGTCTTCTCGCCCTCGACGCCCTCCCTCAGGTCTGTGATCTCGAACATATCCTGATCCACCTTGAAGGTGGCCTCAAAGAGGCCTTCATACGGTTTTGCGGAGCCCGCGTCCGCCTTCTTCCGTCCTCGGCCGACCTTGCGGGCTGGTGGCTCTGCGGTCGGGGTTTGTGTCGACACTCGGCCATTTTGCGGTTGCGCCGAGCCCTCCTTGGCCGCGGCGGTAGACTCCTCCTTGAACTCGACGGAGTCGCTGGCGGCCTTGACCGTCTCTCCCTCCCCGTCTGTCTTGACCTGGATTGGAAGCTCGGCGGCAACAGCGCCGGTGCCGGGCTCGACAGGGCTGAGTGGGCGCTTTGCTTCCTCTTCTTCCACTTTCTCCTCCTTGACTCCGGATGCTTTGTGTGGTTTGTCGGTCCCGAGTGCCTCGTACGTCTTCAGCAAGATGTCGTGCTTGAGGCACTCCTCGTGGAGCCATTTCTTGCATGTCTCGTTGGGGCAGCCTACCAAGACCTTGTCAGGGTTGCCGGGCTGGTCGCACTTGCAGACTTTCTCTATAGCCTGGGATGGATGTCAGCAGCAGTCCCATCCCCACTTAACAGCTGCGCGAGGTGCTTACCGAAAGTTCCAGGGTCCGGACGTCGAAAGCTTGTCTCCAGTACAGCGCGCTCTGAATCTGGTCGTCGTTCTCGTCGGTCACTTGGTTGACCGTCGCTTGCTGGGTGACAGAGACGACATTGATAATATCCACTGCGACAGAGTCAGCTTCGGACCGGGACTTCTTGCGCACGGATTCTTGACACTTACTGTGGTTGGACGCGATCAGTTCATTCTGTCCATGGTAGGGTTGACGTCCCTCGACGGTCTTCTTTCCATCAACAGTACCCGAGGGCAACTCGTCCGGCCAGTACATCCAGTAAACGCGCGCGTAGACGTGGTGCTCATCGCTTGCGCGAATCTCCAGGATCCGAGCAACCCAGTCGTCGTTACTCTTAGCCCGCGGGCCGAGTTGCTCTTTGTTGGCGAAAGATTTCTGACGCTCGATGGTGTCCTCGTTAGCGACGAAAATGTAGTTGTCGCTGAAGTATTTCGACCCATTAACTGAGGCAGGGAAGGTTAGTCAGACGTGGCGGGCTCCCCCTCGGGACTCTTGAAAATGGCAAGCTCTCGGAGGAGATACATACGAACGAAGCTGTTGTATCGCGTCATCTCAGACCACCTCTTGGAGGGCTCGACAACGTAGTGGATGTCCATGGTCTCGAAGCTCTTGAACTTGCCCGAGGGAGCGAAGGGAGACATCTGGACGGGGATCTTGTTGTCCCGGCTGTCGTCGGAATCATCGTCGTTCCTTCTGCGGCGCTTCTTCTTCTGGTCTCTTTCCTTGGGGTCGATGAGGCGGACGGTGAAGGGGCACTCGGCCCTGCTCGCCTCGTCGACCTCACGAGTTCGCTTGCGCGGGGCAGCCATGATGATGTGGGAGGGTGTTCCAGGGGATGCGACAGGATGCGACAGGTTGATGTGGGCGCGGGCGCGACAACGGCAGCGGATGGGGTGGCTGGGGAGGGGGCGTTGAGAGGAGGGGGGAGACGGGGCCAGATGGGCAAAGTCTCTCTATCTCTCTGTCGTCTGGGGTAGCTGCAGCTGACTGGCGAGGGAGGGTGCGAGATGGGCGGCGAATTGGGCGGCGACAGCTTCCGACGATGACTCGCTGGTGTGGGCGATGCGCGGGGGTCAATTGGTGATGGAAGAGATGCGGTCGCAAGCTGAGCTGGATTGCCCTGCCGCCGTTGGGAATTGCCACGATCAAATTTCTCGGAAACGCGTCGCAAGGCGGAGCTTTGGGGGGGTGGGAGAAAGCATTGGCAGTGGCTGGCAAAAAGTGGCACAGGGCCCGACGCCGATGACTTGGGGAACTTTGCGACCATCAAAAGTCCCGTCGGCCTAAATGCACGCGGGAGCCAGCGTGTCAATAGCTCCTGCTCCTGCGGGGAAAGCTCCTCCTCTCGAGAGCTGCTGCCAATTCGGATGGGTGGATCGGCTCCCCATCCTTCCCCCATCCACGGCCGTTGCTTCCTTGGCTAAATCCAGGTACGACACAGTTGCAAATGTGTGTACAGTGAGTAGTAGACTGCACTCTCTCCCTCTTTGAACTCAAGCCGGTCTGTCCGACCGCACACATGCATGCCTTCTCTCTGTCCTTCAGCTTCTCCCCCAGAGTTCTGCATATGTACAATATCTGCCGCCAATACACACTGTGTGCACTTGTGTCTCTCTCCTCCGCCATCCACTCTGCAGACATTTGCCATGCGAAATTAGACATGTGGGAACAGCAGTTCTCGTGGCAGACTGTGCCTTCCCGAAGGAAGCGAACCTCGGCCTTGGACTGCCCGTTGGTTTTGCCTGGTGTGATTATGGCCAACGCGAATGAGTCTGCCCGAAATAGCTTCTGTATGATTCGAGAACCTGTTGGTGTGGAGCCCAGAGTTATGTACACAATAATAGCACAAAATACTACGCTGTAGCCGCCTGTGAGTGAGTCGAGCTGCAGACAAGCTGATCTGTGAATACGGAGAGCATCACCAGGGGACAATCGTCTTGTGCTGGGCTTTCTGATACACACGGTAGATCCGTGGAGAATGGCAAGCTCGGCAACGAACAGTCACAACACCACCTTGGTCGACTACACATAAGAACTGTGCATTGGCGGGGGAGGCGCAAAGCCTCAACAACATCGATGCTTTCTCTATGGCGCTATCCCCTGAAATCGAACCCGTCTTGGACTGCCAGGAATGGCGTGAACGTGTTCTTTCTCTCCGTTGAATTCCACAAGTGCTTATTTT
Organism: Diaporthe sp. HANT25; assembly: GCA_013435955.1. Taxonomy (NCBI): domain Eukaryota; kingdom Fungi; phylum Ascomycota; class Sordariomycetes; order Diaporthales; family Diaporthaceae; genus Diaporthe; species Diaporthe sp. HANT25. Next base: position 1,750,569 of record JACBFG010000013.1, on the reverse strand, counting down.
TCTTCTCTTGACTGAGCCTCCCAACGCCATTCGGCTGGCCCTCAAGTATGGCCGAACATCTGCCGTAGACCTGATAACACCCTGTTGAAAATGAGAAATGGGTTTGTATAATACAGGGTTACACACATCCTAAGCCTGCTGTCTTTTGCGGCTTCACTCAATCATGCCAGACCCATCCGACTCGGTGTCCGAGTGCACCTGGAAGACGTGTGGCTTCTAGCCCGTCACCGTCGCCTCAGTACCACCCATGGCGTCATCTCCTGAGCCCGGTATCACCTGCTCCTCCGCCGCTTTTCCATCCGCGAACTGGCGCTCACTCACGTGTTCCTTCGCGCCCTCAGCTGTCCAGACCTTGTCGGGGAACGATCCGCGCTGGCCCTCCTCGTGCTTAAACTGGCAGTATCGGTTCGTGCAAGGCCGGAACTTGCACATCACTGGGTTGTGGTAGAATTCGCAGCCAGGGGTCTTGCAGTCGGCGCCGTTACGGCAAGGGGGCTTGGATGGGTGCTTGAATGGGCAACGGGCGTTCTGGCAGTTGGGCCAGAACTTGCAGTCTTGCTCGCTCTGGTGGGCCGTCCTGGTGGCAGGCGATGGATGCCGGCCAACACATTTGAAGTTCTTGCAAGCTGCGCCAAAATTGCAAACATCCTGGACGTCGACAGTTGTCCCCGGGGGCGCGGCCGGTGATTGATGGGCAAACTTGCAGTCCCTATTGTTGCAACTCAGGTTGAAGCGACAGACCGTCTCCTCTGGGTTCGCTGCCTCGCGCTTGACACCGGTCATGTCCTGATCGCCCTCGCCTTGCTCAGCCGACTCAGCCTTGGGCGTCTCCGACTGGTGCGCGTTGTTGCGACCATTCTGGTGGTGGCCTCCGCGGCCTCGGAAGTTGCCTCGTTGGTTGGGGTGTTGCGCGCGCTCAAACAATGATTTCCCGCGCCCCTGGCCGTTTGCCGCACCGCCATGCTGCATCATCAACTGTTGCTGCATTTGGTTCAGCATCTGTTGCTGTACTTCCATCATTTGCAACAGATCCGACTGTGGAGGTTGGCCGGGCATCATCCCCCAGCCATTCATCGGGCCCATGGCTCCGCCGTTCATTCCGGGTGGGCCGGGAGGCATGTTGTTCATGTTTGCGAGGCCGTGGGCAATGTTGGCTGCACGTTGATTCGGCCCTCGAGGCTGCCTTCCAGTACCCATGCGAGGGCCAGTCGGGGGTGTGCGGGTATGTGAGTTGATCCTCTCGTTTCCAGTGGCGCCGCGCACGCGGTGGAGGACGTTCTCATGCGTCCTGTCCATCGCGCGGTTCAGTTGTCCCACAAGCCGCTTCCCGCGACCTCTGTCGGCGCCGTTACGCATAGCTTTTGGACCTGTTGGTCTGGTGGAAGTCAGTACGGTGCCAGTTTGTTTCCCGGGTAGGTTGATCACGACATACGCGTTGAACTCTGTTGTACCCTCATTTGTGCTCATATCCATGTCCTGATCTTCATCGGGAGCGCTCGACGCTGCTGGGACGGCTCCGGCTGTAGCCTCGGCTTGCGCATCGCCGGGGCCGAACTGGGCAGAGAGAGCATCGATCGTGGAGAAGAGCCAGTTTGAGAACTCGAGAAGGCCGGTGTCGTTGGGGTCGAGGCCGAGGAGGTCTGTTGATAACTCTCGCGTGACCTCTTCTTGTGTCTTCCCGTTGACGAGCATGAGAATGATATATTCAGTGAGGGCGGCGTCATCAGCGCCTCCGGTGGCCCAGCCGTACTGCTCCAGCTTCGGCTGGATGGCAGAGTTGAGGGCATCGGCCAGAGGTGTGTTCAGCTGGACTGAGACAGGCATTGTGGGTGGTTTCGAGGATGCGATTGAGGTGGAGGCAAGGCGAGGCAAGGCGAGCGACGGCGGACGCGGGAAGTAAGGTGTGTGGCGACGGCTAGGGAGCGATTAGAAACCAGCCGCGACAAAGGCGGGCGCGGCGGTGGAAGAAGGCGCTCGTAGGCGATGGCAAGGGGGCTTGCGGCACGACCTTGACAACAATGGAAGGGCGACGGGACAAGTGAGAGGGAGGATGTCCCAGTGGTAGGTTGTTGGGCTGTTGGCCTGCTCTCTGTCTCTCTCAAAATCCTTTGAAAGCCGAGGCCAAATCGTAATCACCAAGTCCAAGCCCTGAAAAGAAAGGCAATTTGGTGAGTCGCGTGGGTTGCTGGGTTGGCAGCAGGGAAGTTGAAGTGGATGTTGTGAGGTACAGGTGTTTTGCATTCAACGGGTGAAGTTTGCATGCAAGGCAGTGTCAGCCAGCCAGCGCGCTAACTCTGACTGTCTGACTGACGAAATGCCGGCCAGCCTTACCTCCTGGGATGTGGCGCTGACTGGCAGCTCCGGATCGGTGGCACTGTGGTCGGTGCTCGTGTCTTGGCAGCTGATTACTAATGGGCTCAGGTGTCTTGGTGCAATGGGCATCTGGACCCTGACTCCCTACAAGTACAGCTGGGAAAGACCTAGAGTACCTATCCCTGGACTAATATCTTTTAATACCAGCTCTCAGCTTGACATTAGTAGACTGCTAAAGGAATTACTGTAACAATAAGTACTAAGTTATATGATTTTCTTTGCCAAAATCTAACAAGTCACAAGCCAACAGAAAGCCATGAGCCTCCCTCTGCTAAAATACTTTAAAGCAATAACAGCCTTGAGCCTTGCCATCATCTTATGTTGGAATTTCCACGACCAGTGTACTAGCCTAAGAACAGCACCAAAGTCTGGTACTTTCGATGGCTATAATGGGGTCAAAAGCGACCATCATTAACAGTTGAGTTAGACTTCAGGCCTTTCAGGTCCTTTCGCAATCGCTGCTAGATTACCAATTTCTTCACAATCCTTGTCAACTCAAACAACACCTATTTAGACCTATACATTCTGCATATTCAAAATGCCCCAACACCGCATACCGAAGTTTCTCCAAGGCAAGAAGGATGACATTGTGTCAGTCAGGTCCCTCTTCCAAGACGGCAGAATCGACACATTGGCGGAACTACAGGACCTATCCTCATCCCGAAGCATCCGCCTCGTCGGTTTGGACGTTGAGGGTCAGGAGGGTGTGTCAAACGGTTTGAACAGCATCGGTGTCGCAGCTTGCGCGGCGCCAGATACGAAGCTCCTGTCTGATGGCCCCTCGCATGCTGAGGAGCCGGTGGATCTTTCCGACATCATGAAGCGGCATAGAGTCGAGGCTCACGTTCTAGTCTGTGCTACGCGCCGACCAAAGGCCGAGTTCGAGGAGTTTCCTTTCGGTGATGTCTGCCACGTTGCCAAGGACAATGTGGAAGTACATCTGATGAATATGCTGAACGTGATGCTGTGTCGGAACCAGACTGCTGGACAAGCCGCCGAAATGGTTCTGGTGACATGGGGCTGGCAGAACGAGTTTTACGCGATGGCCTCCTCCTTCCCCGGGTTTGCTCGTTGCTTCTCTCGCTGGATAGATGTTAGCGACGTTGTACTCGCAACTATGGCTGAAGGATCGAAGCGACCCTCTCTGCGGGACACAATGCTATCGATGGGGTTTGTCAGACACCATGTCCAGAGTCGATGGAAACAAAATCACTCGCCGGGAATGGATGCAGCACGCGTCCTCGGGACCTTGATACGGCTGTGGTCGAACCCACCAGGTTGGCGAATGGAGATTTTGCCCTTCAGAAAGCAGGAGCGAGAGCGTCGCAAAATCTGGTCTCAGAAGCCTCCCCTCTCTACATTTCCCTGGATGGTTCGCATCACCATCAAACAACAAAATCCAGGTGAAATCGCCTTTCTCCCTGACGAGCTTCAGTTTGGAGAAAGGCTCTTCAATTTTCTCAAGAGCAATGTTGTCATGCCACTAGCTGTAGCGGTTTGCGAGAGAAAGAACCGGGGCGTACATGGATCAACAAAGAAGGGCAACATCGCCTACGCATGCTTCGCCGATGCAGATGCGGTGGCTCTTTTCTTGGAATGGGATGGCCGTGAGATTGGTGGTAAAACACTCGATCTAGTGCAGATGAGTTGATTCTGAAGCCTCCCTCCACGAAATCACTTACTAGGCGCTCACGTAGTCTATGAGAGTAGTTACAGCAACCGAAAGTTTGGGTTGCTTGACTGCCCGTCTTGCCAGACGTTACACCGTTACAAGCACTTGAGAGGCCTAGCGGGTTGGTTCCTGGGTGGTATGACCCTGGGGGCTGGGTACCCCGGTCCTGTCGGAGGCTTGACCTGACCATGAATGATGAGTGGTCGTTGGCAGCCGTCGTTTCCCTCTGGGCTTTCAGCTGAACATTGTTTCAACTCCTCTCTTGGGTGCAGTTGGGCAGGCTCGTATCGTCAGAACCGAGCATATTGGCAGAGCAGGGCAGAGCAGGGCAGAGCAGAACAGCTGAGGGTTCGCGCATGACGCTCGGCAGAGATCCCCGCTCTGTGGCACATCCCAGCAAAGCCCATCCCATCTCATCCGTCCCATCCACCTCCCATCCGCCTGGTCCGTCCCACGCAACCAGCCCCATGCGCATGCCATCATCCTTTCCTAAAAATTTAAGGTTGAGATCATCGCTGGTGGGTCGCAGTCCGCATTCTGGTCTGAACCCGGGCGGAATGACTGGCTGGCTCGGGAGGAGGGTTTCTGGTTCTTTGACTCCTTTTTCAATCCTACCAGCATCCCATTCATTGATCCAGTTCCGAGCATGCTTTCCCTTTCATGACCCCTGCCGGTCAGTGGCTTTCAGACGCAGACACCCGTACGCAGATTTACAGGCATACAAGCATCATACGCTCCTCAGTCGTCCCTCTTAGACCATTAGTCTATTAGCTCAAGGCTTACTCTCGTCCACACCCTCCCCACACCTTGCTCGCGCCGGGAAGCCACAGTCTTGGCCGGCATTTGAGCCCTGCTCGCGCTCTGCCTCATGCGTACTACTGGAGACTATACCAAGTAGTCTACCGTCTCTTCTGCATGCTTAACGCAACGTAACATTGCGCTTGTCCCTCACGACGTTGAACCTCACGATCTCCGGGACGTGTCTCACGCACGCGTGCCCAGAGGACGCCCCGCCACCATCATAGCCTGCTCTGAGCCATCAACGCTCAGCAGACTCGGGGTCCAAAGACAACGACTGGGCGGCCTGACTGTCCGAGCCTCAAGGGTGCCTATCTTTGGAAAGACCCACCTGCCAGCAAGGTCCCCTCTCGATAGGTCCAGGAGGCCCTTGACGAACCAACGTTGATCGGCACTACTGCACTTGATGCTCCCGCCTCTTCCAGGATCTTGTACCACGCCCCCAAGCCGTGCATTTGCGTCGGCTTGCCAATTAGAATCTGAAAGTCTAATAAATAAATAACTACGATTCACTCCCTCACCCTCGTCACGCGCTCATCACCGACCTCCCTCTTCACTGAGGCTTTTGCTTTTCTTTGCCCAGTCATTCACTCCAACCACCCACAACCTCGACAACCAAATACATAACTGGTTGCCCTCCAACCACTGTTGTGTTGTCCTGGCCGAGAACTTCCTCACCACACCGTATAAGCCCACTCATTTGGCTTTCTTCAAAGTCGGACGCGCAACACCACACACACCTCTTTCGTGTCACAGTCTCGCACAGTGGTGATCAAGTGCAGGCTCATCTTCAACATGGCTTCGCGACTGCTGCTGCCTTTGCTGGTGGCCGTCGATCTTGTCGCGGCTCAGGGCTTGGGAGGATTGTGGCCTGTCCCTCAACCCACCTTCACCTCTGGCACCACGCCCCTGTTCATCACCCAGGACATCAAAGTCACTTATAACGGCGAATCTGTACGATGGTCTACTCGCGAGAGCTCCTTGCCCTTTGAAGATGATTTGTATACTAAGCATTCTTTCCAAACACAGCTGACCCAAGGAGACATTTTTGAGCCGGCAACCCTGACCGCCTCCGACATCACAGCCGCTGGTGTCAGCAGGGCCCTGGACAGCATTTTCAACCAGAACTTTGTGCCATGGATGCTTGTTCCACGGAACTCGCTCTCGAGCTATGAGCCGGCGTCAAACGCCTCCGCCGCCGCGGTTTCTAGTCTGGAAATCACTCTAAATGGCGGTAATGCCACCTTTGATCCCACAGCAACCGACGTCGACGAGGCATACACCTTGAGCATCGGTGAGGACGGTGCTGCGAAGCTCTCTTCCAAGTCAACCGTCGGCATCCTGCACGGCCTGGAGACCTTCTCCCAGCTTTTCTATGAGCACTCCGCCGGAGATGCTTGGTATCTAGTCAACGCCCCAATCGAGATCGAGGACTCGCCCGTCTATGGACACCGCGGACTCATGCTGGACACGGCCAGGCACTTCTTCCCTGTGGACGACATCAAGCGCACCATCGACGGCCTGTCATACAACAAGCTGAACAAGCTCCACGTGCACGTCACTGACTCACAGGCCTGGCCCCTCGAGATCCCAAGCATTCCCGAGCTGTCCGAGAAGGGTGCTTACAGCCAGTCCTCAGTGTACTCCCCTGATGACATCAAGTCTATCCAGGAGTATGGCCTTGCCCGCGGGGTGGAGGTTTATCTCGAGATCGACATGCCCGGTCACATAGGTGTTGTGGGCGAGGCTTTCCCGGACCTCGTCGTGGCTTACGACGCGCGGCCCTACTTCTTCTACTGCGCGCAGCCTCCCTGTGGCGCCTTCCGGCTGAACGACTCCAACGTGGAAACTTTCCTCGGCAACCTGTTCGATGACATCCTTCCGCGTGTGGCCCCCTACTCCAAGTACTGGGGCACGGGCGGAGATGAGCTGAATGCGAATGACTCGAGATTTGACCCCGGCCTGAACACCAACGACAGCGCGGTGCTCCAGCCGCTGCTGCAGACGTTTGTCGACAACCAGCACACCCGCGTTCGCAACGCGGGCCTGACTCCAACGGTCTGGGAGGAGCTTGTAACTGAGTGGAACGTCACCCTTGGCTCGGACGTGGTGGTGCAGTCGTGGTTGGGCGGCAGCGCTGTTGCTGAGATCGCTTCCAAGGGGCACAAGGTTATCGACAGCAACTACAACTTCTGGGTGAGTCACCATATCCACTACCGATGGCAGACGAATTCACAAAGCTAACATTGAGCTTGCAGTACCTCGACTGCGGTCGCGGCCAGTGGCTCACCTTCGGCAACGAGATTTGGAGCCAGTTCACGCCTTTTAATGACTGGTGCGGCCCAACGAAGAGCTGGGAGCTTGTCTACTCGCACGACCCAGCCGAAGGCCTCAACGGCACAGAGGCGGAGCTCGTCCTGGGCGGTGAGGTCGCCGTCTGGTCCGAGACCATCGACAGCAACAACCTTGACAGCCTCGTGTGGCCCAGGGCCGGCGCTGCTGCCGAGGTTCTCTGGTCGGGACGGACCGACGCGGGCGGCCAGAACCGGTCGCAGGTCACGGCGGCTCCCAGGCTTAACGCGCAGAGGCAGCGCTTGGTGAGCAGAGGAATCAGGGCGAGCCCGATCCAGATGGAGTGGTGCCTTCAGTACCCGAACGCGACGGGCTGTGAATACCCAGCCGCCTAGGATGAGGAGCCTTCGGGGGACGAAGAGCAGTCGGCAGGGGGCATCTTGTTTGGGATGGTGGAGGTTTTGGTCGATGTCCTCGCTCGCCTGGCTCTCAGTCTCTTCAGGGCACTGGAAGAAAGGACTCAGCGATGAGATCCTTATAGGATGAAGATTACACCTTCGTGTATATAGATTTTGGTATCGTGTTGCAGTAATCAGCGAATGACAACACGTCTTATCTTGTCCGGCCGTGCAAATTCATGAGCCACTGGGTGGGTGAGGTTCTTTGATGGTGATCCTATCTTGACATACAAACAACACCATCTGCAGCACTTTTCGGTCAGGTACATACGGGGTGGGTACTTTCAGTGGGATGGTGTGGTGCTCAGGTGGTTGGACCCAGAGTGCCCAGGTGACGGGAGGCGGCCACATGGCCTGTAGGAGTGCGCTATTGGAGCCCACGTGTCCCCCCTGACCTCAGCTCGCTGTGAACTCAAATCCCAACTCTCCCAACACCAGCACCGCCACCATGACTGACTGCCGTGCCTAATCTTACGTGAAGCTCGCTGTGAGATCCGTCCTAATGTTTGCGTGTAATAATCTCCAACACATTCCCTCTGGCGCATAACTCTTCTCTGTCTTGGGAGGCCATCTTCTTAGTCCTAAAAAGTGTAAACAGAGTTAGCCCAGCCCAGCCCGAGAGTCAAGGGCGAACCACCGATCTATCCGCCCCCGGACCGTCCCTCCCTGCGTGTTATTTACCCATCCCGGACATCACGGCTTACACTCACCAATCCATGAGACGAACCACCATATCCAAGCTCTCAAGATGGACTTCATACAGAGGGCCGCCCAGGCCCTCCCAACCCCCGAAACGAGCATGCTTGTAATGACAACAGCGATCACTACGGCGTCCCTGTACGCCATCCTGAACCGCATCGTCTACCCCCGGCGGCCCGCCGTGCTCCGGAACCCGCTCGGCACTGCTCAGATATCCAACCTGTCCCCGGAGGAGAGCTCACGGATGCTCTACCCTCCGGACTACTTCCCCGGGGCGCGCGACGTGGAGACCCCTTATGGGTCTATTAGGTGCTGTATGTACAACACCTAGTCTTGCACGTCATGATGAGATACTGACCTCCTTAGATGAGTTTGGCCCTGAGTCTGGGAGGAAGGTCCTCCTGATCCATGGCATTTCTACTTCATGTAGTAAGTAGCTTCTGGTGTCCCTTGATCCCACTCCCGGGACAAGGCGTCCATGAGTTACCTCACGAAGGGAAATGGCAATGAGCTTTATCGCGTCTGTCTCCCTTGAGACGAGGTACAGGCTGGCAAACGACCTATGACCGTTCCACTCGATCTCATGTCAAAGTCACTCCAAATTTCCTGATAGCTGACCACGTATTACATAGTGACCTTGACGCACATCGCCCATGGCCTGGTAGAGCGCGGATGCAGGGTACTGCTGTTCGACCTGTTCGGCCGGGGCTACTCAGACGGCGTTGGCGACCTGCCCCACGACGAGCGGCTATACGTCAGCCAGGCCCTCTGCGTCCTCGCATCGAGCGAGCTCGCGTGGACCGGCCAAGGCGAGGACGAGGGCTTCCACCTCGTGGGCTACTCCCTGGGAGGAGGCATCTCCATCCACCTGGCAGCGGCCTTCCCCCGCGTGGTCAAGTCCCTGATCCTCCTCGCGCCGGCCGGGATGATCCGCGAGGAGAACTTCGGCGCCGTCGCGAAGATCATCTTCAGGAGCGGGTGGGTGCCCGAGGGCCTCGTGGAGATCATGACAAGGTGGAGGCTCAAGCGGCCCATCGCCGAGAGCGCGAAGAGGAAGAAGCCAAAGGACGGCTCGAGCGGGGCGTCGACGCCCAAGACGCACCTCCCCGGCGACCAGGCCATCGAGGCGACCGTGACGAGCGAGATCGCTGATTCTGCCGTCGCCGAGGCCCCCGGCCCGCTGCAGCGGCAGGTCCTGAAGTACGTTAACTGGCAGGTCGCGAACCACGCGGGCTTCGTCCCGGCGTTCATGAGCACGCTGAGGTACGCGCCGATGATCGACCAGCACGAGGCGTGGAGGAAGATCGCGAGGAGGGAGCCCAAGACGACGTGTTTGATTTTTGGGATCGGCGATGAGATCGTCAATGATGAGGACTACCGCCAGGATGTCCTGCCGCTGGTGGGAGGAGAAGAGAACGTCTTCTGGGCTGACCCTGTCCCAGGGGGTCACGATTTCCCAATGTGCCATGCGGACCAGACGCTCGAGAGGATTTGGAGGTTCTGGGGGTGGGATGAGGGTGTTGCTGCTTCTTGGGTCAAGACATGAGGCGGTCCTCAGGAGTAAATATTTATAGAGGGTTTGATCATTACAGTGGCTTAGACGAGGGCCTGGTAGACCACGGAATAGACATTGCCTTTGAGGGCCTCCTGTCATCCTAGGGGCATCAAGAGATGGTAGGCACCTGGGTTTCCCTCAATTTACTCCCATCTAGATTTGACTTTGTCTCGTAACCAAGCCAAGAGAGGCTTCGATAGCAATACCTTACAAGCCTTGTGAACTTCAGCAGATATCATCTGGAACTCATGCTAACGATTGTCACATTCTACCCTCTACAGTGCGAGTTATCATTACCCTAATGTCCCACAGAATGGGGACTTTCACCCATCTTAATATCTTACCCCTCTCCGTCACACCAATACCCAGGTACCGGTTCAGGGCATTGGATATATTCTTTTCGGTGACTAGAGGTGACGGAGCATTGTGCGCAGCTAATATATCCGGTCCTGAAGGAACACACAAGGAAACTTGCACACACTTTTTATACTTCATGACAGACCTCGGGAGGCAGTGCTGCGGCAGGGTGGTGACTCTGCCACGGCACCTCAGCCACCTTGTCTGCACTTGAAGTGGCCTGGTCTTCTTCGATTTTCCCACCCCAACATTGCTGGAGCCGCCCGTTCACCTCGTAAGCTCCTACTGCAGTACTCGCCAGAGGTGAGACATGAATTTGTAGCAAAACCAGGCCTCAGTGGGCAACCACAGGCTTATACCTGACGTTTGCCATCTGCCGGTGAAAATGGGCCCAAAACTTAACAATGTGTCTTGGATGGCGATTGATTCGTCCGCAAGAAGGCAAAGTGGCTGCCTCCACAGTGACGGAGATGCCGCTACTGTATGCAGCTCCCTACCTAGCTGCCCACCCAGCCGCACATCTTCTGTGTCACATCAGAACACTTCATGTACAGCTGGAAATCCCGGTTTCTGCTTATTTCAAATAGCCTGTGCCTCTTTAATACCTTGTTTTCAAGTGACCTTCAACTGTAGCCGGCCAGGTGAACCGACTTCATTCACCCGTCGGATATGAATTGAAACAGAACATACCGGAACATACTGCAAGCGAACAGCCACGGATTGGAATCTTTAAAATGACCTCTATTCCCCAAAGAGATGCCTCTACGTCTGCTGAGCGTTCTGACCGTGGCGAGCTTCCGCGCACGAAGCACCAATTCAAAGATTCACCTTTTACGGGTGCTCAATTCAAAGATTTATCTTTTACGAGTGCCCATTATTTGAATCCTCACTTCGCGCCTGAACCTGGTGATCCTGATGATCTTCGTCTGACTTCCAAAAAGAAATCTCGTTTCAAATTGGGCACAGTTGAGGAAGTTGACAGCCCTGAAGTCCCGGAGAACAGTTCTCTACAGTATGTTCGGAATGAAACACACCAAGCTCTCGGTGAACTAGACTGACGTGGAACAAGCACTTCCGACCCTTTATACCCGAGATTCAAGCACCCTGAAAGAGAGCCTCTGGCGGACGGGAACCAGCCTTCTTGTGACCAGCACGGTGCTACACACCCAACTCCTAGCTATCCACATGATATCGATAACATATCTCGGCAAGCTCAAGGGCACTTGCAAGATGGTTACCGCGTAAAGACTTGTCACGTCTTGATGGGGACCTCGGTTGTCGGCGTTGCAACAAGCCTATCACTGGCCTTATGGTGGTCCATTATGCATGGTGATCCTGGCAGTGGCTTTACCATAGGATCATACGTCCTGGCTGCCTTTGGGGTCTTGGTGGCGATCCTGGCTTACCCACACAGCATGGTGTGTAATTGTTGGGAGAGCAGATCAAAGGGGTCTTGAGGTGTTGTGCACAGCCGGGTTCGATTGACGGTTCAAAGCTCATGTGCACTTTTCATCGTTGGCAGAAGCATAAGGTGTATATTTAAAAATCTGAATAAAATACATGCGTACATTCTCCTCGTGTGTGGAGGGTTTGGGTATTGAGATTGGAGTTGCCCTTGGGAGCAGAGATCGCCGAGCCTTTTGAACGCCGCGCGCCCACCCATAAGTGTTCCGTATTTTGACACACCTGGGGCAGCCCATATTCTAATATTTACATTGCTCATCGGTCAAGAGCTTGACTTTGACACTAATACACGAAGATCTGTTAGCAAGGTCCCACTGATTTCGAGGGCAACAGTGAACACATACCATCGTATAGTACACGCCCTTCTGCTTCAACAAGTCAGCATGGTTGCCGACCTCTAAAACCTTCCCTTCGCCGAGGACATAGATCACGTCCGCATGCTGGATGGTCGACAGTCGATGTGCCACTGCGACTGTGGTGCGCCCCTTGGCTACCTTTTGGAGGGCAGCTGATATTTGCCTCTCGCTCTCCGAGTCCAAGGAGGACGTCGCCTCATCAAGTAGTAGCACTTTCGGGTCACGGATGATGGCTCTCTGTTGACGAAATCAGTATTCAGAAGCTAATTGCCAAGTTTGACTTGACCACCAAGATTACTTACCGCGATACTGACGCGTTGTTTCTGCCCGCCAGACAGCGCAACGCCGCGGGAGCCTACATCAGTGTTATCTGTGAAATGTTAGCAAACTGTGACAATGCATGCCCTTTTTAAAAAGAATAACAAGAAAATAAAGAGAATATACGCGGGAGTCAAAACGCTGATACATACAGCCCTCGGGTAAAGAGATGATAAAGTCGTGAATTGCAGCATCTTTACATGCTTGGTGAAGCTGAGCGTCAGTCACTGTCGAAGAATCGGGTATTCCGAGGAGTATGTTTTCTCTGATGGTGCCTGCGCAAAAATTAATATTCACTCCCATATTCTGCATATGGATCGATGCCAAATAATTGGAGTTCAAAGGAAGTTTACCTTGGAACAGCGATGCCTCTTGGGCTACCAGCGAGAACAACTTCCTGTACTCGTTCACATCCACCGATTTGATGTCTCTCCCGTTACACATTATACTCCCCTGTTGGGCATCGTAAAACCGTTCGAGCAGGGCCACCGTGCTCGACTTGCCGGCACCCGAGGCCCCCACGAGCGCCGCGAACTGGCCCTTCTCGACCGTGATGTTGAGGTGTTTGAAGACCTGGGCCTGACGGGTTGGGTACCGGAAGCCGACATCCTTCAGCTCGATCTTGATACCATTCTCGCTATCCGGGATGGTCTCTGTCTCCTTGTTACCGCCCGCGGTTTCATCGTTCAAGCTTGCTCGCTCCCCGCGGCTCTCCCTGATACTCAGGATGCGGTTTGCCGCAGCGTTCGCTTGGGCCGCGTTGGGGCCGAAGGAGAAACCCACTCCGGCTTGCTCGGCTCCCTGAGTGACAGCCATGAAGCAAACAAAGAAGTTGAGGACCTGATACTCGCCGCTGGCCAGCAGTCGCCCGCCATACCAGAAGATCAAGGCCTGGCATGCGAGTGCGAGCGAGTCGGAAAGGGCGAATATGAGCGTCGTCCAGCGAGCTTTGCGGTAGGCTGACACTACATGTCCATCGAGGAGTTTTTGGTACCTCTCAATGATGACGTCCTCTAGCGTCAGGGAGGAGACACATCGAAATGCGCCGATGGCTTCGGCAGCCCATTTACTTGACTCGGAGAATACCTGGTAGATGTCAGTACTCTTCCAGAGACAGATTGAGTCCCGAAAGTGTTGATGAATCCAGGCTGCCAAATGTCTAACACCAATACAGACAAGGTGGGCTAGTGTGTGAAGTGATTGAAGCACACGAGTGAGAAGAATGACTTACTGCAGCCGACAACTTCTCAAATTCCATCTCATACTTGAACCGGTACCAAGCGCAAGCAAGACCGATCGGGACAGTCACGCACGTCGCCACCAGAGCCAATTTCCACCCAAAGACAAAAGCGATGATCAAAGAGCCGCAAAGCTGCAGCACCGAGCTGACCACCATGCCCATGTTCATGCCAAGCAGCTCCTCGAGCTGCTTCGGGTCGCCCTGGACCCTCGAGGTAAGAGTGCCGATCGAGTTATTCTCGTCGTCGAAGAAGAGCATCTTCTGCCGGACAATCGCCGTGAAGTACTGCTGGCGGTACGCGGCACAGATAAAGTGCTGCAGGTTCACGGCGACGATGCCCAGCACGAGGTAGCAGAAGCCCAGCCCGATGGCCACGACGAACCACATGAGCGACCAGAACTCGGCCTTGCGGAGAAACTCGGATGGCGAGAGGATGAACGTGAAGATCTGCAATACTTGGCCGAAGAGCCTTCAGAAATGAAAAGGTTAGCTTGTCTTTGTGAGAGAATTAGCACCAGGGAGGGACTCACCACGCCTGAAGAGGCGTTCCGGAAGCAATCCCTGCAGCTGCTATGAGTACAACCACGTAGAATGGGAAGCGGCTTCGCTGTTCGTAGAGAAGCCGACCAAAGCTGCCCGCAAGGCCTCGGTTGACCCAGGCGGATTCGATCTCGAAATCCCCGCCGGCGAGGGCCTTGGATGCCGATTTCTCCCGGCTCAGGATGGCCTGGATCTCTTCGGCCTCTTTGTCCTCCAGGGCGTCACTGTCTTCTGCCTCTTCCTCCCTGCCCAGGGTCAGCCTCTGTGCTCTGACGAGCCCGGAGTAGACACCCTCCTCATTGTTCAGCAGACTCTCGTGCGTGCCCTGCTCCATAAGCTTTCCTTTTTGCAACACGACGATCTTGTCGGCCTTGGCGATGGTGGAGAGCCTGTGGGCTATCGTGATCGTCGTGCGACCCTTGGAAACCCTGTCGAGGGCGGCCTGGATGATCTTCTCGCTGCGGACGTCGATGGCCGACGTTGCCTCATCGAGGATGAGGATCTTGGGCTTCTTCACGATACTGCGTGCGATCGCGAGCCGTTGTCGTTGCCCGCCGGAAAGCTTCAGCCCGGAGTCGCCTACTTGGGTCTCATAGCCATCGGGCAGCCTGTCGATGAACTCGTCCGCAAAGGCTTCCTTGCATGCGTCTCTGACGAGCTCCTGCTTGGCCTCCAGGGGTTCGTTCTCCCATTTTGTTCCCACAAGGCCGTGCATTACGTTGGCATAGATGGTGTCGTTGAAGAGGAACGGCTCCTGCTGGACCAGGCCAATCTGCGACCGCCACCATTTGACATCGATTTCGTCCAGATTGTGTCCTGCGGTAACGACACTGCCGCTGAGAGGCACCGGCTCGCCCGAGTCCTTCTCGTCTGGGATAGGCGTTACAGCTGTATCTTTGGCAGCATCTTGTTCTTGCTGATCTTCGGCAGCTTGCTTGTCTTTGTTTTTCGACCGAGACCAGAATGGTTTTCTTTCTTTTGGCTTTTCATCCGATTCCTTTGGCTTCTTCTTCTCGACCTTTTTCTCGATCGCCTTGCTGATAGATGCCTGTGAGTGTAAAGTATACCAACGCTCAACCAAGGCAACGACTGTGCTCTTGCCACTTCCGGAGGGTCCCACAATCGCCGTGACCTTTCCGGCTTCGATATTGAGGTTAAGATCATCCAAGACCTTGGTGTTGGGCCTGCCGGGATAGGCAAATGTGACTCCGTTGAAATTGATGTCCCCATCAGCAGTCACATCCGGCTCCTTCAGGGTGCCCTTCTCCGGCTGCGGTGCGTCAATGACGGCGAAAAAGCTAGCTGCCGCTACAGTGGCTTTGCTTGCTGCAATCAGGGGGCCCGACATTCTCTCGAGCGAGATCGCCATGAGGAAGACGGAAAACAAGACGATCACGATGGAGCTTATACCGTCCACGATGCCTTGCGTGAACGCCTTAGTCCCGTACCAAAAACCTGCCGCCGTTGTGTTAGTGACTTTGATATGTGGCGAGAGCACGAAATGGGTTTGCACTTACACAGGGCGAACGCGCTATAGAGCCCGAAGAACACTAACGCGAAGTTCAGGCCCATGAAGGGTGACGTATACATGCCATGCTTCTTGGCCTCGACGACCCAGGAGCTGTATGTATCTCCCATCTTCTCTTGGGCGCCGCAGGCATAGACCATCCTTATGCCTGAGAATGCCTCGGTCGCGACGGCCCCGGCTTTTGTCTCGGCTGCGGTCGAGCGGCTGGTCCCCTTGATTATGAATGGGAGGAGGATCCCAACACACAGGCCGATGAAGAGGACCACGCTGGATGTCACCAGCGTGACCTGCCATGAGTAGGTGAAAGCCACGACAATGGCAGCAACTATTCGCGAGAAGCTAGTTCAGTAGTTGCCTAAATAGCATTCAGGAGGTTCGTCGTGTTTGCTCTGCCTCGCACATAAGGGGAAGGAGGAGCCGCTGCCCGGCGTGACCTACTAATACAAGATGCGAATTCCACGAATGTGCCTAGCTTCTCCGATATCCCGATCTGCAGGACATTGGCCTCGCTAGTAATGGTTCCAGCTGCCGCGCCTGGCGGCATCGAGTCGAGGACGTGGACGGTCTGAGACAGCAGACAGGAAAGGTAGTGGAGGCGGATGGCAGCCGAGAGCCGGATACCGATCAGGCGGAAACAAAACTTGGAGATATAGTTGCAGGTGAAGCGGACGATGAAGAGAACGAAAATCAGGAGGCATTGGTAGTTGAGTGTTCGCTCAAAGTCGGCCTTGATGTGATGCTATTAGGCCCACGAAACATGGGGACGGGATTTGCAGGGCTGAGAGACTCACCTGAGTGGTGCTTGATCCCGGTGTGCCAAACGAGGTGAAGTTACCAACGAGGCGGCCGAAAATCACGTTCATGAGAGGCGTGGTCTGCACTCCAAATCAGTTTCAGGACTACGAGACCTCGATGCCAGGTATATCTTTTGGACTCACAACACCAGCTGCGACCGAAGCGATAGCAGCACCAAACATCAGGACAAAGTCCCATTTCTTGGCGTACGTGAAGACGCGAAAGTAGTCACCCCATTCTGCTTGCCTCTCATTCTGGGCCGCCTGTTTAGGGGCTCCATCTTCGGAACCTTGCTGCTGGCTACTCTTGTTGTCGACTGACACATCGACGCCTTCTTTGGCGGCCATGACGGTCGTCTCGAGAGCGCTTGCTGCTCGATGCTCTATGAGCACCGTATAAGTGTGGGCGCGTCAGCTTGTAATCCTGTGGGTCACTATGCCGTGGAATGTTCTTTCTTGGTATAGTCCTTTGGGAAATGATGTCGTCGGTCCAAAAGATTGTCTATACTTTTTCTAAGTCAGTCCAGCAAACCCATTGCGAGGCGCTGGCCACAAGTGAGAAGATAAAGGAGGCTCAAGTTGACACCTATAGCCTTGAAAACAAATAGACAGAGAATCGATGAGAGAATTCAATGTAATAAAGTCGGACAAAGCCGTAGGAAGCCAACTGGCTCTTAGATCAACGAGGTTCGCCCGTAGCCCTGCAGGGCCCACTGGAGGAGCCGAAAGGAGAAAATCGCTGCAAGGATTACGATCTGGAATGGGCAATAAGCCTGAGAAGAGGAAGGAAGGGCTTAGTACAGGATGCTTATTCCACCCAAGACAACTGCGAAGGCGGTCAGCGCAATATGTTGCCTTGTGGCAGCAGTGGCGAAGATTGAGTCGAAGTTCTTGAGGACCTCATTGCCAAGGATAGTGATTGACACATCACAGGGTCCGATCCTCAACCAACCAGGGAGGCCCGCATGGGCGCCCCCAGATACGAGAAATACGGGCAAAAAAACCGATACGCAGGCGCATCGACACACCCGCTTGTTTCGTGGCACGGTAGGGTAGTAAGCCCGGACAGTGGAAACCCCCCGACGCCCGAGGCCCAGCCAATTAGTCTACCACCGTTTATAAGCTGTGACCCAGGACGTTGGATGCGGATGCGGGAAGGCCCGACAATCTTCTCCAACAGGTAAGACAGCGAATGAGACACCATGAGTAAAAACCCTGGGCCGCGGAGGCTTACCCGAACGAGGCTGGGCCAGTATACAGAACCAAAATCTCAGGCTGTCGGGACGCGGATCTCGCGAGACAATGAATCACCTGCTCATGTGCAGACGAATGACAGGATCTTGGGCGTCAGCCTGGTGAGTCAGTATGAATTCAAGCCCGTGTAAGATGTTTATCCATTTGAGGTCAACTGTCGGAGAATAATATGTCGAGTGCAATCCTTCATGCTCGTAAGTTTCCTTTTTGGGGCTAGTCCAGTCAGTACCCATGACTACTAATACATTACGTCTGGATGCCAGGGTCTAAAGGATTCATGGAGCCTGGTCACTCTGGTTGAGAATCTCATTGATTGAATACATGCAGAAGGATTTTAGGCTATGGCATTGTCAGATTAGCTGCTCCCCGGCTCGCTTGCGCCAAGTGAAATCCCGCGGTCCGTTAATCCATCTGAACGATCAGGGATGACGGCACTCTAGACCTTTCCCTGCACATAATGCAATTGACTGCCACTGACAGATGCTGTTTACTTTTCACAGCCGATAACTCGTCCTGACAGCCTCGCCGAACCTGCGGATGGCCTCCCACATGTTCTCTGGCGAGGCGGTCGCAAAGGTCGCCCTGAAGAAGAGGTCCTTGGGCGGCTTGTCGTGCTCCGCGGTGAACCAGCTGCCTCTGGCGACCAGCACGCCCTTGTCGATGCACGAGTTGAAGATCTCCTCCTCTATCTCGGGTATGCTGCGCTTTCCAGCGTCGGGGTGGAGCTTGTAGTCGACGCGGAACCATTGCTTTCGGGGGAGACGATTGTTAGCGACTATGATCACAGAAAGCAAAGGCTGGAAAACATCGACTCACAAACATGCCGGCAGCCGGTGGGCTGAAGCTGACCACCTCGGTCGGCAGGTGCTCCTCACAAGCCCTCAGGAGAGCATCTCTCCTCTTGGTGTACTCGATTCGCAGGTTCATCAGCCACCGGAAGTACCCCTCGTGGCCCCAATGCTCGTCCAGCAGCTTGTGCAGTACGACCTGCGAGAGGCCGGCGGGCCCCTGGCTGGCCACCTCCGAGTGCCGGATATACCTCTCGATGATCTGCTCCGACCCGGTCACCCAGCCCAGCCGCGAGCCGGGGATCACGACCTTGGAGAACGAGTCCATGCGCAGGACGCGCCCGTCCGTGTCCATGCTGAGCAGCGAGGGGATCAGCGAGTCGAGGAAGCCCTCGACCGACTCCGGGGCCGCGTCGGCGGCGGACTTGCCGCCGCGGTTGTACGGCTCCATCTGGAGGTAGTAGTACGGCTCGTCCTCGAGGATGAAGACGTCGTGCTTCTGGCAGACGGCGTAGATGTCCCTTCTCCTCTGCGCCCCCATGGTCGCGCCGGTTGGGTTTCCACCCGAGGGGACCGTGTATACGACATGCGGTTTCCTGACGCCACCCCTCTCCTTGGGGTCCCAGTTCGATAGCATCTCATCCATTGACTCAGGTATCATCCCCTCGTCGTCGATCGCGACCCCAACGACCTTGATTCCCAGCGGCTCCGCGGTCTCCAGAGCGGTGGAGAAGGCGAATTCATCCATCATGATTGAGTCGCCCCTTTCCCGATCGCAGAACATCCGCAGTGACTGCTCCAGGGCCCCCGTGCTTCCTACTGTCAAGCACGACCGCCAGTCTGCGTAAGGCGGATTGAAGACCAGCTCCGTGTGCTCCGTCACCCAGCGGACCATCTGCGCGGACCCCGTGGCCTGGCCGTAGTTCAGCCCAATACTCAGGTCGTACTCTGACTCCGGAATATCTCTGGCGTCGTATTTGCCTATGGTGAGGGTAGCCCCTGACGTTTTTGTGGCCTCTTCAGTGAAGCCAGGCGGCGTTGGCACTTTCAAGCTCAGAGACTCAAACGGGAAGTGCTCAGGGCTGGGGAGGCCCCCGCCGAGCGATATCAGCCCGGGTTTCTTGAGAAATTTGGCCGCCTGCTTGAGCATGCAGGGCCGGCGTGAAAGTGACTCTTTTGTTAGGTGGTCTGCACAATGTCAGTACAGAAGAGGCACGTTTTCGAGTGAAGGGTATAGTCACCACGTACGGTCCCATCTTCTGGCCTTTGGCTTCCCGACTGACTGGAAGTATTGCTTAGTGTCCACCGCGTCACCATGAAGGTCTGTCAGATAACTTACGGGAGCTTTGAACATGTCACTATCGCAGTATGCCGCGACGCCCGCTACCAGCTTGCCAGCCTTGGCTCTTCGCTCCTTGATATCATTGACGGTCACCCTGTCGTTTGGTTTCTGAACAGGAATCGGCTCTGCCTCTGGTTGTTTGGCAGCGGTCCCCAGAACCTCATGAGGCCTCTTGGAGGAGCCATGTATCAAACGGCGTGCGGTATACACATGACCAGGCCGGAAGCGACAGCTTAGAGAGGGAACCGATCTCGGAGTCAGCAGTCCCCGGACCATGGTTCCTCTGTTCATAATTCGATGCGATTTATGGATACCAATTGAGGGAACCAGGTATATACTTAAGAGAAAGATGCAAAATACTGTTCCGCATATAAATCAGGACGAATTGGTATGTATGTGTTATGTTGTGATGAGTCTAGCTCTTGAGTTGAAGAATGGAGGAAAGCCACTCCTTTCCCGGTGTAAGTCAGTCTGATAAGGATGCCCCGGCACGATAAGGGTGGGTTCGCATGTGTACAAGTACTCCGTGCGCAAGGGCGCCAGCCGCTCCACAGCCGTGGGTAGCCGCGGGGCAGAAAGCACTGGGGAGGCCTGTTGGTAGCCAATCCTCACAGTCCGTGTTACAAATATGGGCAGGTGACAACAGTTCCTGTACGTAATAATGAATCTCGGACGTAACAAAGAAAGCCTCTATAATTCTGCTCCCTTTGCTGCCTGACAATGCAAGATGAGGGGCTCGTGATCCGCCATTGAGCTCTTCCATCAGCAAGGTTGCTACTTCTTTTGCAATCCCCTTGGATCTAATTCCATGCCGTTTATGGAAACCTTCGTGTTGAGCTGAAGACTGACTGTGTGAGGGGAAGAAAAAAAAATCAAGTACAGAGGATAGAGAGTGCGAGTCCTCTCGAAAGTCAAAAATGTCCCAAAAAGGAAATTCAAAGGCAACCCCTAACACCATGCAACGCTCCGAATGACCCAGAATCTAGACAGGGCAAGTAGAGAGGGTTGATCAGATCCCAGACCAATCCGCGAATCCCAGAGAGCTTTCCGCACGGGTACCGCGCCCTCTCTCCACAATTCACATCTTTCAACGTCGATGCATGAGTGACAACCCCAGTTGATATCGGCTTCCTTGACGGAACCTGCTCATGGAATAGCGTGCTGGTGTACCGGACACCTGCCCGGGTTTTTGGCAAACCACCGCGAAATGCAGTCCTTGTGAAACCGGCAGAAACATTCCAGTCTTGCCATGGGGTCCCCAACCTCGAACTCCTCCAGGCAGATTGTGCACTCTGCACTATCCACACAGTCCTTCTCTGTGGCGACGTATGGGAACATGCCTGTCCTTCTGGGTGCCATACTAGAGCCCTCACCACTGGGGGTGCCGTAAGCACTGTGCGACGAGATGCATATGTTGATATGTGCTTCCCTTAGAGCCTCGGAGTTAGCCAGCTCACGTGACGGAAGCTCTCGGTGGCAGACTGGGCATTCATCCTCCTCTGCTATTTGCGGCGGGTCGGGTGGCAACGGTCTCCTACTCGCTGCTGCCATCGAAGACGACTGTCCAGGATCGAGCATAGAGCGGTGTCTAAACGCCCGATAAGAAGAGCTCGATGAGGGCACGGCGTAGGGATAGTGGGTGGGAGGAGTCCCGCTCAGAATTCTGCTCTGAGTGGACTGATATTGGTAAGGCCGACTTCCCGAAGCTTGTCGAGAGCCGTCTGCCAACTAAATTCGATTAGTTAGCACGAGTTACCCAAGATTCAGTGATTGCACAAACCATTGTGACGCTTCTATTTCTCCCATATGGATCATCAGCTCGAGTCGCAAAATAGGTGGGACGACCCGGTGGCGATAGAGTTGACCCGTGTGCTGTCGTTCCGGAGGCACCACTCTGTGATCTGCTGTGGACCCTTCTGGAGCCTGGGGACTCTTGAGACTGCGGTGGATTTGTATTTGGGTCAGGCACGCATGGGTTACAAAGCCTGACCTTCTCACCACCGCCGAGGCTACTAAAATCGGCATAGCCAACCTCACTGCTCAAGAAAGAAGACGAATGTCTCTGTGCTCCTGGGCGTGGCGTACCAGGAGGGTGGACGATATATTGGTAAGGAATAGTGATGCGGTGCGGTGAGCAAGAGGCGCAAACCACCCTCCCACATTTTCTGGTTACGCGTTAGTCAGTATCGTTGCCAGTATATCCATGATTCTGCTGCAGACTTACCTGCAATGGTGTTTCCTAATGAAGATGCTGAATTGGGTGTGGCAGATGGGGCAAAGTGTAACCTCGGCATCGGGCTGCCAGCGTGGCAGGACAAGATCTGAGGGTCTTCTAGATTCTGGCAGCCTTTGCTGCTGGTGAGTGGCCCTGGTGGCGGCAAAAGCGTTTGAAGATGTTCTCCTTCGGAAGGCGGGCGGAGGTGACGGTGGCGTGGCTGGTCGCCTTTGAAATGACGGGGACCCGGCACCTGCGGATCGTTGGGATGAAATACTCGAGCCGGAAGCAGACGGCGGGAGTGTAGGCAGGGCACGCTCAACATTCTGGTTTGTATTCGATGGCCCTGGCTGAGCCGACTCCTCAGATGAGTCCCCGGTGAGATCAATCACCTCAGGTTCTAGCCGGCTTCTCCCTTGCCCAAATGGCTCAGTCCTGCCGCCTTCAGCAGCTGGAATCTGCGACGCACCCGATACAATTTCTGGTGAGCCCGGCTGATTGTTATCTGGCGACGAGGCCGTGAGGTCAATCACATGTTGTCCAGCGTTATCGGCTTCAGGGTCGGCCTCTAAATCAGTGCCCGCAGCAGGAGCATCGTCTATATCTTGACCGCCAGGCTCGTCGTCGCTTATTCGGGATATTTCATTGGGAGAGCGTTCTTCCTCGTCGTGCACGTCTTGTTCTTCTCGGTCGCGTTGGTCGTTGGATGCTGCGGCATCCGATGCCGCCCTCTCCAGCAGGTGGCTCGGACAGTCAAAGTATCTGGAGCATTCTTGGTCGTGGAATCGGGCATTACGATGGGGGCATACTCGAGCTGGACTGCTACGGTCGCTCGACGCCCCTGAGGACGAGTCGGAGGAATAGTCGGGAGATGACATTTGTGCTTCTTGAACTCTCGGGAGGGCGGTCACGAAGGAGGACGGTCTCGTGGGCGGATGACAATAGTGCTGGATAAGATGGCATCACAAGCATGAGACATGCATGTGACACAGGAGCGAAGCCGTCTTTGGGTTGGAGTATTGCTTCTGGGACGAAATGTGGCTCATGGGGGTCGAGAGCTATACGGCCCATCGTTAGAATTGAAGTCGGGATATTTCTAAGGGGTGAGGGGAGGGGGGGCTCACCCGCCTAATATTTCGACCTGAGGACGGGGAATACTCATGGAAATGCAAACAAGCCTTCCAGAGAGGCGAGACTATGACGGAACATTTCTATCGCGAGAAAGACCCGTATGACATGATGTGTGCTGCGAGGGAGGGGCCCACGGGCACTCAGATGAAGTGGTGGTGGACCTGTTACTTTGCCTCACGAGACCATGCCAAGCACCGTCGTCCTTATCGACCGACCTGCCAGGGCTTATCTCTAGCTCCCGCGACCAGGTGGAGCTGTCCGCCTGTCCGCCAGTAGACAGGCCTCCTCTACTGGACGTTAGTGGTGCCTGGGTCCCTAGTAGCCTCTGGTCCATTAAGTCGCCTTCAATCAGTCTAACGTCAGAGGGAGCTTCGCCTTCAACCGGGTTTCAGTCTTGTGTCGACACGGCCATGCAGTCCAGTCTACATTTGGCAGCAAAAAATAAACCGTTAAGATCAATTGTTGACTTGTACAGCTAGCTGTCTAGTAAGGCTAGCCCTTCTCTCTTCTCCCTTCAACCGCCTGCAAGCACAGTGTCTTTACAGCCGACTCCAGCGATACCACCTCAGTTCCCAGACGGCTTGACGCCAGCCATGCCGACGCCGTAGTCCTCGCCCAGCTTCTTGCCCCCGATGAGGATGGGCTTCGACTCCTGGAGGACGTAGAGCATCCTGGCCCACTCGGTCTTGCTCCTGTTCCTCCACAGGTGGTTGGTGCCCCTCTGGATGCTCACGTCCCCGCGCTTCATGACCCTCACCTCGTCCGAGTCCAGCACCAGCTCGATCTCGCCCTCCAGCACCACCCCGTAGTCGATGCTCACCGTCCTGTGCATCGGGCTCTCGCCGCCGGGCCGCAGGTCCACGATCCGGAGCACCGACCCGCCGGGGACCACGATCCCGGGCGGGTCCTTGAGGTGCTTCGCGTAGGCGTCCACGTCGGCGTTGTTGGTGAAGTCGGCCGGCGTGCTCGACGTCGTGTAGCCCAGGTAGAAGGAGTCGCCGTTGTTGATGATCTGGGCCGGGATGGGCTCCGGGATCGACGTGTTGAACACGGCGAGGCCCTGCTCGTTGTGGTCCGTGATGAACCGGTTGGGCTGTCGGAGGGTGGAGCTCTTGCCACTCGATTCTGCCATCTTGAACAGTGCAGGGTGTGGTATGCTCTCACGGGCAAGGTGGGTACGACGTCGGGGTCTTGATCACGGTGGCCGGCGGTGGTGTCGCTGTTTGGATTCTTGGGATGGGTTCCTCCTCCCTCTCTGTCTGACTCTGGAAGATCTAGCAGTGTCTACCAAGGAAGAAGACTGTTGGCTTTGGTGGGTACGAAGTAGAATGAAATTCGGTTTTATTATGTTGGGTCAGTCGTTTGATCAAGACGGACTTCTCGGCCAGTTCGAATGCGAAGCTCCCGACCTGAACCTTTTCTTCGGCTGGAAAATAGAAAGCCCATGGTCTCCGAGGAAGAGACGGCCTGCTGCCCCTCACACAATTTCGGTATCATCTTCTCGTCCAGGGCAACAAGCTAGCCCCCCTTTCCACCCAACTTTCCGATCACTGTCGATGGACAGAATCCGGCGATCACCAGCGGGCGGGAAACAACCTTCGGGAGGGTGGAGGCGGGGAAGCCAAGGTGCAGCGCGGGGCCGACGCCTATGCCAGGGATGGACCCAGCAGTCGACAGAAGTCCTCCTCCGGCGCGAGACCCCTGGTATATTCCTGGACACTAGACCCACAAAGAGTTGGGGTGCTGTTTGATCCAGCGTCTACTTTATTGTTGGCTCAAGTCATGGTCGTGTTGCTCCGGGCCCATGGCGCCGTTTGTGTGCCTGTGTGGCTATTGATATCGTCCTTTGCGCATTATGAACTGACACTGGAAGAAATACCTGGCTAAGTAAACACACGGTGTGAGCCTTGTGTTGAATGTGGGAGGTAGCATAGAATCAGACTCGTTCGTCAATATGGCTTCATAATCATAGAGAAGACAATCGATTTGATATACAGAAAAGTTTCACTCGAGAAAACTCATTTTGAGCTGGTACTGGTATCTTCATGCTCCAGACAGGCCACTAAAATTCGCACATCTTCCCATGAAATAAATGCCATTCAGAACGCAACAATCTCCATGCAAAGCCATCACCCACCAGGCACCATCTCCCAACTCACTCAATCCTCCTAGCAGCACTCACATCCGGCACGCCAGTACCCTCGACCACCTTAGCGCTCACGATCTCGTAGATGGGGACCTGGGCGAGCGCACCCGCCACGTGGTGAAGCGTCGGCAGCGCCTCCCAGTCCAGCCCGTCGATGTCGATCTTGGCGCCGGCCTTCTTGCCCTGACCCCCCACGGGCGCCCGCAGGACCTTCTTCACCGTCGCCTTGGGCTCCTCCTCGGCGTGCGGCACCACGACCGCGTACTCGGCGTCCGCCACGCCGGGCTTGCCCACGGCGGGGATGTATCTGTACACCAGGATGCCATGGTCGGCCTCGCCGCCGATGGTGCCGGCTTCGGAGGCCGGGTCGTCCTCCTTGAGGTCCGTGACGGCGAGGTCGATGAACTTTGCGCCGCGCCAGCTGGCGGCCACGCGCACCGACCCGCCGCGCCGGTGCACGTCGACGTCGCAGAAGAGCTTGGGCATCCCGAGCTCCTCGCGGCCCGACACAATCGGGTCCGTCAGTGACTCGAACAGCACCGGCATGTATGTCCCGGGGATCGTGCTGCCGTCCTTCTTGACGTACTCGACCCCGTGTATGTACAGCCCGATGTGCCTGTAGCCATTCCCGCCCAGCCACGCCATGTTGTCGAGCTCCGTCATCGAGATGGACGCCTGGCAGACGGACGCGGGGCTCTTGAAGCGGAAGGACGAGTTGGGGAACAACGTCTCAAGGTAGGTCCGCGATGTCTTGAACTTGACGGAGACGGTACTGAAGGTTCGTTGGAGCCCTTCTTGGAGTGATCGGCCGTAGGCGTCCTGTCGAGGTCCTGGGAACGGGCCGAAAGCAGTCGGCATCCGCCAGTACATGTTAGGCTTCAGGCTCCACTTCCACCGTTTGAAGGCGTTTTCGGAGTTGTCGAACTCGTCATGGCCAAAGTTGTAGGCTGTATATGCCATCACTGGATCATCTCGTCAGCACGTTCATTGTTAACAGGGAAGAAGTCTTCTCTTACTGTCGATCTGCGGCTTCCCATCTATCCAGTCCTTGCCAGCTTGGCGAGAGTATTCTTGGATCTGATGGGCACGGTCGTATCTGATCTTTTCGTACAGCTTGAGCCTGTCGGAGACTGCTTCAGGTGATGTGCCCTTGGGCAGCACGACTGAAATGGTGGCGGCGTCCTCGATGGCCTGGCCAGCACCCTGACCCTGGTCTACAGATTTGTACGCGTCAGAAAGACACATTTTAAAAGGGGGTCTGTTGGGCGCTTACGAGGAGTGAAAGGGTGAGCAGCATCCCCAAGCAACGCAAGCTTTCCCTGCGTCCACGTGGGCAGCTTTTCCATATCCATCAACTGCCAGACCTTTATGCTGGTCGGGTCTACCTTCTTGGCCAGGGCTAGGAGCGCTGGGTCGAAGTTCTCGTACACCTTGAGGAATTGGCTGAAATCGGCTTCCTTGTTCCATTCTGGCTATTGTCAAACACTATTCGTGACTCCATGTTAGGTATCAATTTACTCACCATCGCTGGCTGTGGCGTGGGACTCGGATTCGGGGTGTATGCAGTTGAAGTTGAGCAATTTGTTGTCGTTGCATGGATACATGACAATTCTGCGGTCTGCGCCATACCAAATCACCAGGGTGTTTCCTCTCTCTACAAGAGGCCTCGTGACTGGGTCGTCCAAGCCGGCTTGTCGTGGGATCAAGAAGCGGAAAGCAGCCTTTCCGGAGCCAAATAATTTGGTTTCCTTGATGACCGACCTCGACTTCGACTAAAGGAGGAGTCAGCGGCGAGTTACCAGGAATCCGGATCAACATCACTTACGTATATGCCGTCTGCTCCCAGGATCACATCACCGGTGACAGTCGTTCCGTCCGCAAGGCTCACCTGCCCCTTCTCGGCATCCACACTCACGATCTTGCTGGAGGTGTGCAGCTTCGCCGGGATGCCGACGCCCTCCTCACCCGTTGCAACAGTCTTGAGTTTCTCGTGCAGGTTTATCCGGTGGCTCAAATGCCATGGGTGCTGCCATTGTGCGTTCATCCCCCTCAGATCCATGTCCTTGAGCTTTTCACCTTTCTCGGAGCGCTCCTCCATGTACTGCATCAGCGTTGCGCCAAAGTCCTCGGCATAGATGCCCCATTTCCTCAGCGAGCCGTTGGCATTCGGCGCCAGGTGCACTGCGGCACCCGTCTCGTTGGCGAATCTCGATTGTTCATACAGCTGGAGAGAGAGTCAGTATCCTTTGGATGGCCCACAATCCCGAAATCGCTGCTCACATCGACTTGATGGCCATTCTTGCGCAGGCCAACAGCGGCTGACAAGCCTCCTATGCCTGCGCCAATAATTATGACCTTGAGGGGTGTGGGATGATCATCGACGAGAGGACTCGTGGGTCCGACTTTGTTTTGGTTGGATGAAGGTTGGGCTCCGGTGCCATTGACAACACCCTCGCCGTGGCTAGTCCCGTTGAGACTGCTGGCCAAATTTTTGATCTTCTCCATGTTGCAGTGTGGCTTGTGCTGCTGTACAGTAGCCAAGAGGTGTGAGACCAAGATTAATAGAAAAGTCGGAGTCTACAGAGACGAGGCTCTCGTGACAGTTATACAGCGAGGAAATAGTAAGCAGGCGTCTACAAGACAAGCCACTGTTCTTTCTCGGAGGGAAGAAAAGAAGACAGCTGGCAATGTAGGAGAAATAGACTTCAAGACCGGAGAACGAATTCCGACTCCTCTCCTGAGTATGTGAGGAAGATGTTACAAGTCAGACAGGCAAGTCGATGATGGGCGTGAAAGGTGTGGGGACCATATCAAGGCGGTGCACCGGCATCCGGGCGAGAAGTCAGGCCGAGGCAGGGAAAGCAAGACAGCATATTCCGCACACAAGGCAGCGGGTAAACATATTGGAAGCGGTGGGACGGTAGCTGGGCAAGTGAGGTAAGTTGGGTCATCAGACGTGCAACAATATCAAATCCCGCCAGAAGTTACCTGGTAGTTCCCGGGGGGCGCCCACCGGAATCGTACGTGGGGCCCTCGTCCTTGGATGATGAGACGGGACGGGGATGGGGCTCCCGAACCGGGGCGGCATGAGAGAGTACAGTAACAATCAGTAGGTACCTCAGAGGTAGTCGCTCTGGTTCGCTGGGGCGGATAGTCACACAGGCACCGACATGGTATTAGTCCGGTGCTGTTCGACCGTTGAGGGAGGTGCGCTCGACTCGCGGGCCAGAACGGGAGTAGTGGCCCTACACATGGCAGGAGCTCTGCGGGGTCCAACTGCGACCACACGGTGGGGCCTTGGTTCGTTCCCTGAATACGAACACGTTTAGATGGGGGTACTACGTACTGATAATACGGAAGGCCAGTGGAGGAGGAGACAGGTAGTCGTAATGTCATTGACGATCGCGTGGCAGGTGTCGCCCCAGGCATGCGGAACACGACAGGTCCAAAGGTGGAAACTAGTTCCGTTTTGGGAAGCCAACGGGAAGTGGGCAGGTGGGGGGTGGGATCCCGGATACGTGTATAACTGACACCCTGTATTTAGTCGCATTGTCTAACACCAACCTTGGAACTGCACTCTTCCGTCCCACCAAGCCAAATGAAAGGCCGACGGGGGAGAGGGGTTCCTGCTCTTGTCAAGTACCAATGTGTGTGTCATCCAGAAATAAAACTGCTGCCGAGGGCAAGATGCGGCAGCAACAAGAGTCAGGCAAGGCCAGGCCAGCCTAGATTTGAGTATGGTGTGCACACATCTATCTCCCTGTCTGCATGTTCTGAGACGCCATATCTATAATGGTCTTCCCACCATGTACAAACGTAAAGTAAGTTGAGTATAAACCTGAGTACCAACTCAGTATTCGTGAGTGTGTGTGTGAGCATCTAGAGTTAGACTTCCCATGCGGCAGGCACCCATGTAAGTCGGCCTGGTCGATGGATCCGTGAACCGGAGCCCCCACCCGACCCCCCGGCCGAATTCACGGTGGGCCTCATGCCCTTCGACTCCGTTCTCGCGTGATAAACTTGCGATTCATTAAGCAACAAGAGAAACTCGCGGGGAAAAACGAGATTAAGCTTGACGACCAAGATCCCCCTAAGACAAGCCAGACAGGCCCAGCGAATCATTGTGAGCCTCTCGTCCAAAAAGGGAAAGAGAAGAGTGAGAGCCTCCCCCCGGCTGTGGATACCCGTGGATACCTCAACTATATCTCGACCTCACCCCGCAAACCGCCAGTCTGTGACTCTTTTCAAGCACTGAACAATGTCTTCGCCATCCCCGCCAATCGCCCTCATCACAGCCGGGTCCGCCGGCCTCGGCGCCTGCGTGGCAGAGCTCTTCGCCCGCAACGGCATGCGCGTGGTCATCAACTACGCCAGCAACGTCCAGCGCGCCGAGGAGCTGGTCGCCAAGCTCAAATCCGTCAGCACCCTGGCCCCGGCCGAGGGGCGGGTCGACTACCACGCCGTCAAGGCGGACCTGGCCTCGCGGGCGGACGTGGAGCGGCTGGTCGAGGAAACAGTGGATGTCATGTGCGGCCCCTCCTCCTCCGGGGCCAAGCGCCGCCTGGACGTCGTCTTCAGCAACGGCGGCTGGACGCACATGCGCAACTTGTACGACCTTGAGGACAACATGGTCGACGAGGACTGGGACAGGTGCTTCACCGTCAACGTCAAGAGCCACCTGTGGCTCATGCACGCCGCCAAGCCCTACCTGTCGGCCGGCTGGGACGAAGAGGAGGGCGGCGCCAAGGAGAGCGGGTGCTTCGTCACCACGGCGAGTCTGGCGGGTGTCAAGGTCAGCGGGAGTTCACTGGCCTACGCGGTCACAAAGGCCGCCCACCTGCACCTCGCCAAGGCGCTGGCCATGCTCGCCGCCCCCAAGGTCAGGGTGAACAGCGTGAGCCCGGGTTTGTTGCTGACGGTGAGTGACCCTCCCCTCTGCTAATACTTCATTCTTGATTCGTTACACAGTAGACGACGGTCTTTTCTAACGTGCTAAATCAACCAGGAATGGGGACTGAGGTTCCCCCCGGAGAGGATACAGGAGATGACCGAGGCGTCCAAGCTGAAGAGATTGGCCGCAGTCGAGGATGTTGCGGAACAGGTCCTGACGTTCGTCAAGAACAAGAGTGTCACGGGACAAAACATGGTCCTGGACGGTGGGCTGTCTCTGTAAGTCGAAAGCTGTATACCTAAGGTAAGGACTGTACATAGCATCAGTGCCAATACATCAATCTCATTTATACAAGCGGTTATGGATTCTTAGTACCAAATGCGGTTTATTCACGTATGTCATGGCTTCTCATGGGCTTTTGATTGTCACGCAACTTGCTTCGTCTCCAAAGTACGTAGACGGATTCATATTAGAGCTCATTGATGTCGCATTCTCATATCTGTGAAAGTCGACGCTGTCGAGCAACACACAGCTGTGCCTTTGAACATATCAAAACTCATTTACATGCATTTCGCTCCGCAAAAAGAATTCAGCGTGAAATCTCATCAGAAAAGACAGATGAAACAAGAAAAAGCATAACAGACGCAATGGACCCAATCGCAGTCCTCACTCGCCAACCTCACGGTCCTCGCTCCAGTGGACGTAGGAGATCACAGGCCACGACCAGGTGACGTGGCGGATATGGCGGCCCCATACGTACAGCACCACCCAGAGGACGAGGATGGCGGCCGAGATGCCAGCCATCGCGCCGTAGGCGTTGAGGTACCCAGACTGGTCGACCCAAGGGTTCGTGTAGAACGAGAGCAGGAAGCCGAAGAGGGCTGCGTGTATTTTCGTTAGTTCAGAGTCCAGAAAGATACTTAAATGAGAACACTCACACTTGAAGCCCATGACAGCCAGTGTAACCTCACCGGCAACGGGGCGGTAAGCGTCGATCACGTAGACCAGCACGATGTTTGTGGCCTGAACAATTGAAAAGTTCACTAGGGGTTTCGGGTTAGATTCATTTTTTGTGCACACACGTCACCAGGCTCTTCACTCACATAGTCCCAGTCCAATGGTCGGGCAGATCCAATGCAGCTGCTTCTGGATGCCCACTCCGTACAGAACCAGAGCTAGTGGCGTCGTGATCAGGCTGGGGAGGATGGCAGGCAATCTCATCTCGGGCTCGCGGATGCCGCCGTTCTTGTTGGTGAAATAGTCCGCCACCATGTCGCCGAATTTCCCACCGGCGGGAATTCCGATCGCCGAGCCGAGACAGGCAGATATGAAACACAGACCGACCTGCCAGGCCTCGAAGTTGTACGTGGCCAGGAAGGCAGGGTCGACATTTGACGTGACGGCAACGAGGAAGCCGATGGTGACAGACTCCACGAGGGCCGCCCAGAGCACAGGGGGCAGGAGGATAAGTCCAAAGGGGCGCACAAAGATCTTGTAGAGGGGCTCCGAGGTAAACACCCCGTTGTAAAGGCTGAGGCTCTGCAGATAAGTCTTCTTCTTCTTGGTGGGTGCTGACGAAGCATGAGGCGCATTCTCGATGTCCGAGACGCGGTCTGCCGTCTGTTGAGTCTTCTCGGAGCCATGCCCGCTTGGCAGCCGCTGTAGGGGCTGGCCATCAACGATGGTTGTGTCTTCGCGGATGAAGGCTGTCTCCGGGAAAGCAAAGAACGCGAAGAGGAGGATGAACCCGATGATGGCTGCCGCCACCTCATAGATAACACGCCAGTCGTTGTTGATAGTGATGAGACTGTATGTCCGTTAGATCAACCCAATTTCAATCCGAATTGTGCTGTCCACTCACCCAGCAATGATCATACCGAAGCCCACACCCACGGAGAGGAACGACGTGTAGAGGGCCATGATAGAGCCACGTTCGTGGAGGAAGAACAGGTCTGAGATGGTCACTGGTGCAATGGTCTCGGCTGCCCCAGAGGCAAAGCCCATGAGGATGCGCGCAGCCAGGAATCCGGAATAAGAATGATCGAGTATTGCCCAGATGGCTGTGGCGAGGTACAAAGTCTTTGGGAAGAAAAAGTCAGCGCTTGGGTGAGGACCAAGAGATTCTTCCAAAAGAAGCATAACAGCAAGCCAAGATTAAGTCCAGCAAGCCATAGACATTCGAGTTGTACTGAATGAAATCATCTGCCTCGCATGTATAAATCATGGTCATAGACGATTGTTTTGGCATTTAGTGGTCTTGTTGGTACCCTTTCTCACCACTCCGCACAAACCAAATCACGATGGCTCCAATCCAGCATGGAAGAAAATTATCTGGGACTTACATAGCTAGCCACATAAACAGGACGGCGGCCGTATTTGTTCGCAAGAGGGACCCATATGAAGTTACCCGTCCCCTGGAGCAGCGCAGTGGTGCTGAAGAAGTAGGCGACCCTGGAGACATTGGCGCTGAAGCCCGCGGGATCGACGGTGGGAGGCGAGGCCGGGAAGAAGTCCAGGGTCGTAGTGACGATGGCGACTGTCGGTCCTGCCGCCAGGAAGTTGCACATGAGGATGGCCACGCAGACAAGGACGGCGATGCACTTCTTGTACCATTGTGGCCTGCGCGTTGTCAGACCTCTGAGGCATGTCGAGTGGATGGATAGGTTGCGTGCAGATTTGACTCACCAGTTCAGGGGGTCATTGGGATCGTTGGACGGCGTTGGAATGAGGATAATTTCGTTGGTCTCGTGGTGTCGAAGGCGAACGTTGCCGAGTGTCCTCTGCCTAATGTGCTCTGCCTTTGGATCCTCGAAATCGTCGGCTTGCAGCGTCGGTGCGATATGGTCGCCTGCCATTTTGCCCGATCAACTTGTTGTTTGAAGGTAATGTCTTGGATTGTTCTCCTGGAAGTGCTGTGTGAAAGGGGGGGATATGGAGCAGAGACGGCAGGAAGTTGGAACGAGGCTCTTGTGGTCTTGTATCCGAACCGGGGAGGAGTCGACAGTAAATAAGATCCTTGTTGCACACCGGCTGCTTTTGATTTGAGAATGGGCACTGAGCGGACATAGACCCGGTAGGGGCAGCTGCAAGGCAGGGTCTCCAAAAGGGTTACTGCCACCCAGTCGACCGCATGAGTAGCAGTGTATGCTCCTCTGGAAGACTACCCAAACTCCGGCCCAGTAGCAGCCGCTGCCGCCCTCATTCAAGGTTCCCCAGACCCCACAGGACTCGCAAGACGAGAGAGGGGCCAGTGGCTGTTGCCGAGACGAGACAAGCGAAAACACCAAGCTCTCGATACTCTGGGGAAGGAGCCGGTTCCCGCCTGATCGCCGTCAAAAATCTGGGGAAAAGTGTCCACTCCCCGTAGTCTTCCCGCAGGTCTCGGCGTGGAGAGGGTATCGAGACAGGGCAAGTTCTCCGCCAAATGAGTGAGTAGTCGAGCTCACGAAGCTGTTCGACTGCTGGACACGAACGGGATGTGGCCCACTTTCCGAGGGCCGTGACTGCTCAAGTGACGAGACCCCTACTCGGGAGGTGGCCAAGGGGGTTGCTATAGGTTGTCAGTGATGCAGCACGGCGTTAACGCGTAGCACTATCCAGCATTTACACCAGGAGGTCAGGGTTTTAGGTTCTGACTGCGACTAGGTTACCCCACGCGGCAGCTCAGCCTTGCCGTGGCA
The DNA here is from genome assembly GCA_013435955.1 of Diaporthe sp. HANT25. Classification (NCBI taxonomy): domain Eukaryota; kingdom Fungi; phylum Ascomycota; class Sordariomycetes; order Diaporthales; family Diaporthaceae; genus Diaporthe; species Diaporthe sp. HANT25. The sequence goes on along the minus strand of JACBFG010000013.1, from coordinate 1,716,678 downwards.
GGGATCGGGAGGTGGAGGTGACAGCTATGGGATGTTCACAGAGGCGCGAAAGGACGGTGAGGGTTGTTGAAGAATGGAGAGTGGCCAGAAACGGCAATGGATATTTGCTGGACGGAGTTGTTGATATTCGGGGCTATAACGTAATCTTGCCGCAGAACCACCTACTTACGTCAAACTCAAGATGAGCACGGGAGAGATAACGATACTTCGAAACCCTGAATTATGGAACAAGCTCCAGGAAACGAGCGCGGATAGGGAAGGTTTCAATTACCCACCGGACAGCCCTGAGAAGTCCCAACTCACGTGCAATGTTCAACACCGCGGACTTAGGGAAGTCTAAAGGTATCTGGCACGTTGCCGCCTACGACTTCCTGCACTCGCATAGACAGCCGGGCTCTGTCGTCTTCAGCCCCGACAAACAGCTTAGCCCGCGACGCCATGTAATGTGTTCGTCCTAGGAGGCTCATAGACAAAGTCTGTGCAACCTGCCGGCCATAGCAACCTATGGCCGGCAAGGAATCCTCGCCGCCCAACAGCACAAATGGTGACTGACACCAGTAGTAGAAATCCGACATGGTCACACCCTGATAGCAGGATCTACTCCCCGGAAAGGTTCATGACATTACACACTCGTGTAGGAGTCATCTCTTTCCATCAGGGCCTCGGCATCACCACAGATGCGCCCTGGGCGGGTGATGTGTCACAGATATGTGTGAAACCAAACCCACAGCTCCGCTATTGACGGCTAGTAGCCGATTCCTGTGCCGAGTAGTCGGCGCCAGAGGTACGTCCGCTGCCGCCATTGAGATGCCATTCTACTGGCGCCATGAGCATTGCACGGCTTAATTAGCCTGCGGGCCCAGGAGCCCAAATATGTTCGAGGCCTGGGCCTAGTCGGGGAGGACAGGCACGCTTTGGCGCAGTCTTGGTGTTGGGACTAGCCAGCCCACTTCGACTCAGCTGGAATGGAAATGGGATGGCCTGTTCCACGGCCCATATCTAAGATCGGCGTTGGACAGCAGCAGCAGATCCGATATCATCATGTCCTGGGGACTCGCGGTCCGCGGAAAACCCATAGACGTTCCCTTTACGCGGATTGATTGCAATGCTATCCGCAGGCCACGCGTTGGCAGATCCTCTTATTTCCGAGTTGGGCTCTGTAATGCAGTCAGCCACTAGCTGAGGAACAGATGGCTGATCGGCTTCTGGCAGTCCAATTGGGTTTGGTAGGGGGCGTCGGGTACTGCGGGTGCGTGTCCTGTTTGCGCAGTCTGGCGTGCAGGCGTTGCAGAGGAACGCCTTTGCCAAGATATTGAGGTGGGTGCGGAGTGCCAAGTCTTAATTACATAGCCCTCATGTAGGCTACTGCGCAATAGCCGTGGGTACCCTATCGTGTCTTGCCTCTCCACCGTTCGGAGACTGTGCCGTGGTTCGGCGGTTTTGGGTTTATGCTTCAACCGGTCGGGTCGATGAATGGAAACGCGCAACTGGTAGAAAAATGCGGCAACTCCTCGGACCTTTTACCCTTTCGAAGACCAGCAGCGTCACCGGCAGCTCAGCTTCCCTCAGCGGTTGGCGTAGCAAAGAAGGGCGGCGGGTTGGAAATTGAGGACGCGTCATTGGTGATGATGTGACGTTGAAAGGGTCGCCTGTGGTGACCTCGATGGGATTCAGGGGCGTTCTGGGTAGCAACCGGCTCAACCTAGTCCTCGACTCGGTTTCGTCTCCACCAGACACGCGTACTACGGGGTTGCTGCTGAATCTGCAGTCGGGCTTGGCCCAGAGGTGGGAACGGCAAGGGGTGGGAAAAAACAAAAATATGCTTAATGACAGACAGGAGTATGCAGCCGTTGAAACTCTTGACGGTTGAGGGTGCGGGTGGATCAAACAAACAGGCATGAGCGATGTCGGTGAGCCAAATATGGCCCTCGGAAGATAGCCTATGCTTGTATGTCCTCGGATCACCGACTTTATCTGGAGGCTTAATTCATGCCCGCTTCCGCTGGTGGCCCGGCGTTTCCCTCAGGTGCCTGCCCACCCACCTGCGGCTTCCCCAGGTTCTGCCAGAGCTGCACTTCGAATTGCGAAATCGAAGCATATAGTAGCCGGCCTAGGGAAGCTTAAAAGCCACGGCACTTGGGTGGATCATTCGGGGCTGTGGGTCGTGGAACTTGACCATGGATCATGGATCATGGATCATGGTTCACGGATCACGGGTGCTCGGAGCGTCCGCGACAGAAGCAGAGAAGGACAGGGACGGCCCTAGCCACGTTGCTGGCCTTGATGTCTTGATGGTTACATAGTCAGACGGTCCCAAACTGCCTAGACGACCAGAGCGGCCAGCAGTCTCGCGCGAATGGCAGATCAGAGTTTTGACTTGATTCCGATCCCTTCTGCAAGGCCGGAAGGCTGACAGGAGCGCGAGGGATCAGTAGGTATATAGTATACCACTGGTATTGGTAAAAAACTGCCGATCAGGGACGGGCGTAGATCCTGACAGCCACGCCATGCCCGAAGAGAATGTCTTGCTTGAGCTCGTCGTGGACGATGGCGTAGGCACCTGTGGAAGCGCGAATGCAAGTGGCTGGCTTGTCGGTACTCGAAGACGGCTGGGCGCTCGGGTGGGATGGCGTGAAGTTAAGGCGTGGTGGACAAGGGAGGGGAAGGTGGTTGTGGTGGTGTTGTGGCGATGGTAAAAGGAAGAAGTGACATGCAGGAAGACTTTGTGCATGTGTGTGTGGTGTGCCGTGCCGGTGGGGTCGGGGTCCCCATTCGAAGACCAGCCCGCATTACATAGTAGAGCACATAGCATGCAGTACTAAGGTATGGAATTTAGAATTGTTTGATGGCGGCATGAGTCCCCGATCTTGGATCACCAACCGTATCTCGTGGGTTGTACGGACATTCCGTACCTGCCTAGTATGCACAGCAGCTAGCTGTATGTACAGTACCAAGTAGTTCGTTCGCCTGGTTGTCTTGTGTCTGCTCGCGGACGTGTCTGACTCGTGGAACGAACCGACGACTTGAGACGGACGGCAGGGCCTCGCCCGAGCACCAAGAGATCAGACCAAAGAAGCTCCTGACAGCCTGCCAGCCTGCCAGCCTGGCCAGTCTACCTGGGTACCGAAGAGAGCTCTACAGTCCATCTGCCAGCCCACTCCTGTCGACAGCATCGCATCACGTTGCATGCACCGCACACGTCGCATCCACCCGGCTCCAGTCCTCAACCGCGATCCAGACCAACAGCCTGTCAATCTCTACGATCTCGTTGTCCATCCCATCCCATCTACAGACACACAGTATCCACCCATCCAGGCACAAACACACACACAGACATATACGCATACACAGGCACAGGCACAGTCACAGGCCAAAAGGGAAAGAAGAAAAGAAAAGAAAAAAAAGCACATGCTTGCCTCTCGACCGAAGCCGCCCCCAACAAGCTGGCCCCCGGGTGAAGAGGTGTGAGAGGTGAGACAGACACAGGCATAGTCAAAACCAGGCACGCCAGGGCATCGGGAAGCAAGCATCAATCTTGGTTCCAGCGACTATTCTTGGGTTCGGTGGCCCACGCCCCAGTCTTGTCATTCGCCAGAGGGCTGGGCTGTCAGGAGAAATACCTGCACATTAGATCCCTAGTTCCCTTACACATGCACCTTTATCTGGGTAGCAGTCGATCATCGACGTACGCCCCACGACAATCGACCACTCGACTCGACACGACGCACAGTGCTGGATTCGTTTGACTCCTCTCCCTTATTACCGCCCGCCGCCCGCCCTCGCTCCCGCCCTCCCGCCCGCTGTCTCCCACACTCCCGACGAAGCTTGCTGCTGCCAATTGCTCCTGAGATCCATTCTCCAGTTGCATCATCCATCGCCGAGCACTCTCGGATTTCCGCACGCCCACTACGCCCTACCGGCCCAGAAGGGACCCATACGGCCTCGAGAGCCAATCTCAGGGCGCCGGCCCGTCTGCCGATCACGCCTGTGGTCAATTGAGCCTCAGCCCTATCCTGTTCTGTCCTGCGCTGTCCCATCCGCTTCATCGTATCGCCGTCCCTCCGTCTCCGTGCCTCTGCCCACCCCGGACCTCAGGCAGGCGCCAGCTCTCGGTACCGTGCCGGAGCCCGACCCGGGGCCTGAAGGCAGCACGTACGGCGAGATTTGACGGCCGCCGGTACCCACATACACACGCACCTCACGGCATCACACCGCACTTGGTCGCTTGTGCTTCCGGACGGCCACAATGGCCAGCCCGTCACTCTCGCACCTCCTGCACGCCGACCCTTCCCTGTCCCACCAGCACTCGCAGTCCCAATCTCAGCGGCACGTCTCACACCCCAGCGCAGCGCATTCTGTGCCCACCTCGTCGCCTGGGAACTACACATACCCAGCCCCTCCCGGTGTCTCGCCCGCAGCATCTGGCGCCTCCCATCCCACGCCCGTTGCCACCCCTGCCACCTCTCCCAGTGCTCCTTCGACGACAGGCGGGAGCTCCGTTGCCGGTGCTGCTTCCAACACGCCGGCCAGCGGCCATGCCGCCAACACCAGCCTCTACCAGTGCGCCGACTGTCTGAAGAGGTACTCCCGCCCCGAGCACCTCCAGAGACACATAGCCACTCACACGCTGGGGAAACGCTTTATTTGTGACGTACGTCCTCGCATCCTGCCGCGCGTGCGGTCCAGCCTCGCCCAGGGACCGCAAGCTTCTGTGAAATCCCCCGTCCCGTCGCTAACGTCATGATTCAGGTCTGCGGCAAGGCCTTTGGACGTGCTGATCTGCTCAAGAGACACCGTGCCAACCACGATGATGACGGCAACGGCACCAAGAGGCGGCGCATCAACTCCTCCCCCGGCGCCGGCCGTGTCGCTCACGCCTGCCAGGCCTGCGCAAAGGCACGCGTCAAGTGTGAGGAGTCCAAACCGTGTACGAGATGTCGCAACCGCAACTTGACCTGTGAGTATGCCTCGTCCGAGGCAGGCTCCGCCGCTGCGATGCATCTCTTGCACCTCTCAGCGAACGCGCACTCCTCCGGCGCCACCACGCCCACTTCCTCTGCGCCCATGGCTCCAGCCGGCCACGGCGCGGTTCCCACCGCGCATCATTTGGGATCGAGGTCGCTGCGCTCCAACGCGGCTGAGGCTATGCATACACCTGGGCTCCACAACCCTGCCGCGCCTGCGATGACGAATCTTGTCCACGCCCAGCCGAGCGGTACCAGCCCTTCCATCCTGGCAAACAATCCACCAATCAGCAGCGAGGCCGCCCAGCTACCCACCCCTGAGACTATGATGGACCAAAGTGAGTCGTCTTCTTTCCTCTTGTCTGTGTCTCATACCGGAGCTTTCTTTTTCTTGGCAAGGCTTCTTCATCTTAAGGTATTCGCGTCACGTCTATCTATGGCTCCCGCTAGCACTGTACCCTATGCTATGATGCCTTCCCTTATATCACCGGTGGCATTCATGCCTGTTGTATCATGTCGCTCTCCTTCGAGTACTCTACCAGACCAGACTGCATGCTATGTGACTTAGCTTTTGGCTTCTTCCTCAATCTCCTCCTCCCTTCCTTTACTAGCAATTGTCAGATTTCTTTGTCAAGCACGGGCAGAAAATGTCGGAAGATTTCTGGACAGATTCACTGATCCTGGATGACGAAGACAACCCGGACGGCTACCATGCATCGTACCCTTCAAATCAAAGTATGGTGGATATGAACAGGCTGCCCTTTTCGGACTTCCTACGAGATGTTCTCTACGACCAGCAGCAGCAGCAGCAGCAGCAAATGGATTCTCAGAAAATGGCCGAGGCGCAGGGTCTTGCCGTGTTGGATTTCTGCGACGACGCCAACCTAGAGATGAATGATCTTGACTTCGGTATGCTTGACAACTGGAACATCGGCAACGTTCACGGCATGCTTGCCACGGATCCGAACTTGGCCAATTATGTCAGCCAGCCAGAGGATACTGCGGATATGTCTAGGATGCGCCAACGTCTAGTCAAGATATGGACAAATTCACCCTGGCGGTGGATGCCCGACGGCCACAAGGACAACATTCACAACCAGAAGAGTGGTCTGCCATTGGCTGACATAAACTCCACGCAATTGAAGCCCGACAGGATTATCCATGACAAGCTGGACTCATCTGGTCGCGACAAGATCCTAGCTATCGTTCTGAGTACTTGTCAGAACAATGTCATGTTGAGCCGCGTTGCGTCGTCTTTTCCCTCGACCGACGTGATGGACTCTTTGGTTCACATATTCCTAGCGTGGCACTTGTGTCAGGTCTCGGAGTTCATTCATTTCGGAACGTTTGCCCTGAACGCGCAGTGCCCCGAATGGACGGCAGTCGCTGCATCGGCTGGTGGAATCTTGACCTCTGTGCAATCCCTTCGAAAGTTTGGGTTTGCTCTGCAAGAGGCAGTCCGTAAGGAGATAAACGGTACCCTATATGTTCCAATTGGAGTGCTAATGAGCTTATTAGGTGTTACTATCCCTAACAGATTTGAGGATAATAATTCCAAGGTTCAGGATCAGAGTCTGGTCCAAGCCCTTGTCTTGGGTCATGACATCGGACTGTGGAGCGGTAATAGGCGGCGCATGGAAATAGCTGAATGTCGTAAGTAAAGCGAATGTTGTTCTGTGTTCCGATGCGTGCTAATTTAAACACTCCAGATTTGAACATCCCCATTGCAATGATCAGAGGCAGAGGCAGTTTCCAAAGGTCTTCATATCCGCCTATTCACGTCGACCCTGCAGATGATGGGGCCGTCCTCGAAGAAAAGTGGAAGACTTGGTGCCACCGAGAGTCTTGGAAAAGGTCAGTTTCCTGATTCAAATAATTCGTAGAAAGATGCTTGCTAACGGGGACGTACAGACTCATCTTTCACTTATACCTTCGAGACGCACAAACATCCATGACGTCCATGAATAACCCCCACATATCTTACGCAGAACTGACACTGCCGCTCCCCGAGGCCCGGGAACTCTGGTTTGCAAAAACTGCCCGCGAGTGGAAGATGCATTACCTAGAGAGAAATGCTGGCCAAGATAGGCGGCCTCCTTCACTCGGCGACCTCTTCCGCGACATCAACCTCCTGTCAACCGAGCACCATCGCCTGGATGTTCAGTATGCAGTCTCCATCTACCTTCACGGCTTCTGGTCTCTCATTCGGGAGTACCGGCAAATGAATGCCATCTACCGTTGGTCGGCATTTTCTCCAACCACAGCAGGCAACCCGAATGTCCTGCTCCAGTCCCGCCACCAGGAGCTTGTCAAGGCTCTAGAGCAGTTCCAAGCCACTGCTATGCAGAATTGGCCGCATATGCTCAGTGCCCAAGAAAAAGTAGTACTTAACCTCCTCTTTGTGAACCTGCACGTGAGCCTGGAGGACCTGCAGCTATTCTCCGGCAAGGAGGGTGACGAGCAGGCCAAGAGGATCTACCCCTCTCTACAACGATGGGCACAGGATTCCGAGTCCCGCCGTGCTCTATGGCACGCGGGACAGATCCTCAGGTGGGCAAAGGAGTTCCCTCCCGGCCATCTGAAGGACTTCTACGCGGTCGCGGTCCACCATGCCGCGCTGGCGATATGGACATGGGGCGTACTGACCCGCGCCATCCGGCGCACGGCCGGGCTCCAGCCGGGGTACAATCACAGCGAGCCGCTCATCTACCTGGACGGCCCTGAGATGAACGACACGGCCCAATTTACATCGTACGGCACGGGCAGGCCCGCCATCCGCGGACCTGTGAAGAAGGGTCAAGGCAGCGGCCGAGATAGCGCTGGGGGCGGCAGTGGCGTGGCGGAGAGCTTCGTCGAGGAGCCCAAGCCCACAATGGCGATCGTCGAGGAGGTGTTCCGGACGAACTATCTGAATGGTCCAGTCGCGCCTATCGTCGAGAACCTGTGTCATCTGATCAAGCAGCTTGGGAATGCTGCCTGGGCTGTTGGTCTGGGCTGAAGGGCTCGTGAGAAACGTGGACAAGCAGCGGCTTCAAACATACAATACTTCTCAAGTTGTGGTTGATCCCGACGGACCAACCTCACAGCGATTACCAAAGATCTCCTGAGAAAGTACGGACCAGAGTGAGCTACCGCCGCCATCTCGGCCGTATCACAAGAGCAGGTGTATTATGGAGTCCCTCTCGAATCTTGCTAGATACGCGTATAGGCACCACTATTGCATTGCATGGCCCTGTCCATGTAACTCACCAAGAGCCCGAAAGATCGCGGTCAAAAGGGACGTGGACACCGAGACATCGCTCAACTGAGGCTTGAGCAGAAGAGGATATACTCTGAACATTGCAGATAGAAGAGTACCTTTATAGGTCATAGACAAATGGATACCATTGACGTATTCAGCACGCTTTGTCAAGTGAATGATATCGATTAACACTTGTCTTTCATGTGCCCTTGCCTACAAACCATAATGTGGTGTATGTCCACCATCTAGATACTCTTTAAGTACCTAGGTAGTGTCCCTCATGCCCAGCATTCAAAACAGGTGTGTGAGAACATCAGACAGAAGTCGAAAATCCATTGCTGGGGTTGTGGCCTGCCGCACATTGTCCATTCCCGTTTGAGTGGTTTTAGTGATCAAACCATCTACAATTGAAATTTCTATTGAAGTAAGAGGTTCGCACCTGCAAACACGGAGGGTACACCGGTACATAGTCGGCACTAATCTATGCCAGATGTTCACACGCACATAGTTAATTTACCATTTTACTAGTTAACATACCTAACATGAGGGCTGGGTATGAGGGCTGGGTATGAGGGCTGGGTGTAAGGTCTGGGTATGTCAGGTCTAGGTGTTATAGGTCTGGGTGAATTAGGTCTGATGATCTGGGTATGTCAGATCTAGGTGTGTTAAGATCTGGTTATTGGGTCTGGGTACTGGGTTTGGGTACTGGATTTGGGTGGGTGTGTGCTGGGTGTGCAAATTGGCATGAGCGAGCAAGTTATGTACCGGTGTGCCCTTCGTTTTTGCACGTGCGAATCTCTGATTTCTTTGTATTTGAGATCATGTCAATGTGAATGTTGATGTCAACAGGCTTCTTCTGTACATTTCAACGGGCATAATATACTATACTTGCTAGGAGTGGAAATAGACCAAACACATCACCACCTGTATCGAGATCGCAGAGGGCAAGATGGGGACAGAAATAGAACCAAAAAGGACCGTCTCTTTAGTGATCAACACATTTGCTATAATTGGTCGAGATCTCAGCCTTTCGGAGACTCGGGGAGGAAAAATGCCACGTTGACCCCATCGCCGGGCTGCAACACTATCTCAGCCTTGAGCGTCGGGTTCCCGCCGTCCACCTGGTTCATGTAGCTCTCGACCCTCTCGAACCGTTGGAACAGTCTCGTCAGCACATAGCCCATCTCCGTCAGCGCAAACTGCTGTCCAATGCAGATCCTCGGGCCGCCATTGAAGGGAACTTCACGTCACACAGGTTAGCCTTGAAAGATTTTCTTGAACTGGCAGCGTGGTGGAGGGGAACATACTGTAGTACCAGGGCTTCGGCTGCCAGTTTCTCCATCGCTCGGGCGAGAACTCCTCCACGGGCTTGAAGTCTTTCGATACGGGCGGGTACAGGTCCTCACGGCGCTGCATCAGAAGCGTCGAGTACCCGACGGGCGTGTCCTTGAGCACGGCGAGCGGCTGCGTGCCGTCCGGGCCGCCGCCGCGGGGCAGCAGGGTATCCTTGAGGGCGGCGCGCACGTTGAAGGGCACGACGGGGTACAGGCGCAGGGTCTCGTTCATGACGTTCTGGAGGTACTTCATGCCCTTGAGGTCTGCGTAAGTCGGGGTCCTGTGGGGGCCCACCGTGGCCAGGATCTCGGCGCGCAGCCTGGCCACGACCTCCGGGTGCCGGCCCAGCTCGTAGATGGTCCACGAGAGCGTCGCGGCCGTCGTGTCCCGGCCGGCGAGCAGGACGGCCACGAGCTGGTCGCGGAGGACCTTTGGGTCCCGCGTGTACGAGGCCAGCTCGTGGAGGAAGGTGTATGACAGGTCGGACTTGGAGTTCCTCGAGGCCAGCTCCTCTGGGGAGAGGAGGAGGGCCTTTTGCACGTATGTGTTGACGAAGGCGTTCATGGTGGCGAGGCACTTGCGGAAGTTTTTCTTTGGGACAAAGGCGCTGATGCCCGGCCCGGCGCGCGTGATAATGTTTTGGACGCGCTGTACCTCGTTGAAGGCGTCTGCGAACTCTTGCCGCGGATTGCTATGTATTTTGTCAGGACTCACGGTGGCCACTTCCATCGGGACATTGAGCTCTTACCTGAGAGACTTCACATCTTTGCCCAGGAGGAAGTCAGTTGCAACATCGAGGGTGTACCTGAAAAACAGGTCACTGATATCCATAACCCGCCCGTGCACAGCGCCCAGGTCGACCTGCTGGTCCTCGCCGTTTAGTGCGCCGCCGTTGGCCATGGCCCTGAAGAAAATCTCGAGATGCGACTCAAAACAGTGCAGGTCACTGATCCTGTCCCTGATAAACTGGGGCCTCAGCAATTGCCTGCTAGTATGCCACATCTGGCCGTCGGTCGTGAATATACTGTCGCCCAGGAACTCCTCCCACTCCTCGTGGAAGGGTTCGCCCTTTCCGAATTCCCCAAACTGGGTTGCCAGAATAGCCTTGATATTTTCAGGGTCTGCTGTGAAGACCACTCGTCTATCAAAGGCTCGCACCTCGAGGGTGTAGGCGCCGTTGCCGTCTCTATCCACGCCGGTTTGACGGAAGAAATAATTCCAGTTCTCAAGGTTCTTGTGGTGTATGGTTGCCTGAACGGCCGAGTAGATGAAGTCAAGGGCGTATGGCAGCTTGTAAGGGACGCTCACAGCCCTGGGGCCAAGTTGACTTATACGATAGCTCTCATACAAGCGCTGGAAACACGCGTAGACCACAAATGCGCCAACGAGGGCAGCAATAAGTGTCTTGGGAGACGTGAGCCCCCACACGTTCTCCAATAAGCCCATTTTCGAGGGGTTGACTCTCCTTGACCTTGTGAGTGGATTGTGAGACAGTCAAATTGGGGCACTCCGTCCGCCGTCTTCGGGATAATTAGACTATCAATTCGGCCGCTTGAGTCCCGGAATTCAACGGGAGAAAGAAGCCTCTGGGTTGAATCGCTGAGCGCAGCTCTTGGGATATTCCGAATGTCAACTGGAGAAAAGCATCCAGAGGCATAATATCATGGGGCACAATGCAGGACCTGCCAGTTGACTGCAAGAGTCGAAGCGTTGACTTCTGAAACGGGGCGGACGCGTGTTTTGGTCAACCGCGGAGGTGACGACTTATTTGAAGACTGGTGAGAGGTGGACCGGAGGAGTGTGTGAGACAGGCCCGGGCAGATTCAGAGGTCCGACTCCTGTGCGCACCGGATTGGGGGACCGGGAAGGCGGAGTGGTGTCGTCAAATAACCAAGAGTTCGCGAGTGTGCAGTTTGGGGGCCTGGATCCATATGGTAAGTATGTCGCAGGCTCTGGGTTGGCATGAGACTGGATCGGCGCACCGGCCGGGGAACAGGATCCCTGGACGCAGCATATGGGGGCAGGATGGCAGGATGGGGACCTCACAGGTCGCAGTACGAGAATTGGCAGTGAGATTCCAATCCCAATGCGGGCCCGGGTCGATCCCGGCCATGTGCTGCATTTTGCTTTGGATGTCACACAGTGCTCTCGACCGGGAGGGCACAAGACCATGCCCAGCTCCGAAGTCAGAGCCCGTGGCGCTTGCACACAATCGGATACCAGCTCGCGTGCTCTCCACATCCTTGAGTGCCACGGGCTCGCAGGCAGTACAGATGATGTGTCAGAGACGCTGACCGCAGCCACCATGCCCGCAGTATACTGTGGCTGTGGACAGGACGAACATTGTGAAAATACCACTGTGGCCGCGAGAATGTTTAGCAGGCCCAGGTGGTATCTTGAAGAGGGCGGTGCTCCTGTCCAGGGCTATGCCGTGGGCAGAGCTCTCGAGTCTCGACTGAATTGTTTCGAGTATCAGACTGTGCCTTGTTCACTTTGCGCACAGTACCAAGAGAAGGGCACCCTGCACAGCAAACCAAAGAGAGAGGAGGCATTGTCAAGGTGAATCGGAGCCGAGGCAGACGAGAAATGTCACAGGCACCTGAACGTGGGGAAGCTTGGGTAGTGGCGCCCACACCTTCCAAGACTGACGAGGTTTATTAGTGCAGCTGTAGTCGAGAAAGAGTTATGACTGCGGGGAAACGGGAGAACGGGTGAACAGGTTAGTTGCGGCTCTGGTCTCTGAAGTCATCCCTCGGCTTCCAAGTAGTCAAACGACGGTTGCTGCTGAGGGCCTATGAAGAGTTACTTATCAAGAGCTGAGGCTGAAACGTCGAAAAAGCATAGTCACGCACGGTACCCGCACCCGCATTTTCTTGCGCCGTACACATGGTGACATGTACATATCCGGATCTGGACTTGCATCGCCAACACGTGCGTGCGCGCCCAGCATGCTGGTACCCAGGAAACTGAGCCCTGATATTAATAAACAAATGTCTCGATTGTTTTTTCCTTTTCCCTGTCGTACATACTATTTGCGTGCATGAAACAAAATTGTTGAAATGAGTGCACCGATGCACAGGTTCGACAATATTCCCGGTTGGGTCTCAGGCGCACGGGACAGTAGAACCAGTACAGCACTGGCCAAACAAACATAGCATGACTACTCTGATTGTGTACAGGCAGGCTGCAACCAAACACCAGGCAACCGCACTCAATATCAACATCAACAACCCCTGCTGGCTAGACATACCACACGTTCTCAGAACGAGCTGATAATTGACACCATCACTTTCCAGCAAAACATTCCACTCTCCGCATTCACACCCAAAATGGCTCCACCAACGCCCCTCGCCGTCGCCACCTCGTCCGTCCAGCGCCTCGTCAAGGAGGAGGCCTACTACCACAAGGACCTGGCCAGCCAGGAGGCCCGCATCGCCAAGCTCGAGAAGGACATCGCCGAGAAGAGCGCCGACCTGGATGAGAACGCCGACTACGTCCTCAAGCAGGAGGTCTGCCAACCCCCGGCCCCTTTCCTTCATCGGGCATCGTTGACTCACATTCCTATAGAAACAAGCCGCAGAGGAGACCAGGAACGTCTTCGGCCCCCTGCGCACCCGCATCGCGGACGCCGTCTCCAAGCTGGAGGAGCAGATCGCCATCGGCGAGAGCGGCGACGCCGCCGAGGCAGAGCTGGCCAAGGCGAGGGAGGTGCTCACGCAGGGCCAGAACGCCCTCAAGGCCGAGGCTTAAGCCCCCTCCAATGATGCTACCGCTCGGCCCCGTCATGACTGCTGTGGGTTTGACCTGCTGAGGAGCAAGTAGACTCAGTTGGTGCCGCGGACGCGGAACATGACTGTGCTCTGGTTTTCTCATGGCTGAGCGCAATTTCCAGAGTCAACAAGGGACAGACTGTTATGTCAAGTACTCTGTTGATGGGCTGTCACATCGTGACTGACAGATGAGCAATGGGAGATCACCCGTTCGCCCTGGAGGGGAGAGCTGGTGGTGTAAAGGACGTCAGACCTCAAGGTTTCTAACAATCGACTGCACAAGGCAAATTTAGACTAGACGATACCAGGAGGCAAAGTTTGGACGAACCGGCGCTGAGAAGAACGGCTTCCGAACTATTTCCCCAGAACGCAATCACACGGAAGTCCCTGACGCAAGGCTTGCAGCACTGTCACCGCGGTCATACTTGTGTATACAAAATCGTAGTCTGTCAGATCACAAAGAAAGGACAAATGAAGGAAACATCGCACTCACACAACTTTAGCGGCTACTATATGAGGCTGTCCGAGACCTCAGCGCCTTTCTGTAAGATTACATACAAAGTTTATCAACTTGATCAAGTCGCGACCAGTGGTGATATTTATACAAGTAGAATAAGTTTTCATCATCTTAGCAAATCGCCAGTCTCAATTTTTCCCACGGGGTATCTTGCACGTTATCTAAACAGTCAAGCGGACGTGCCAGACCGCTTCCGCACCCGCCCTGTCCATTGGTGTCCCATCCCAGACATGAGTATCATCATGACGACGTATCCATCTTGTCTTCCACATTCTGGCCCTCAACCGTAATCTGCGGTGTCGATGCTGGTTCGTCGCGGGGCGTTTCGCCCATTTCGACGTCCTCTCCCTCCGCCTGGCGACTGTCAGGCTCAGCGCTCCTAGCAGGTGACGCCTCCCGGCTGCCCGACCGACTTCCAGACTGTGATAAGTTCCCAGACATCTCCGGCCTCGGCTTGAGCCCATCCGCGGTGCCCGGAGCGGGACTGTCCCGCATCGGTGTCCGCCCGCCCACCGACATCGGCCGCGGCGTCGAGTCGCCATTCTCCCCGAGCCCCTTCGGCACAGCCGATGCCACGCCAGCACCGTCGGGCCGCGGTGTGGCGTTACCACTCGCACTCCCCGGCCGCGGCGTGTGCCCATCAGCGGCGCCCTCGCCCTCCCCGCTGCCGTCCTCGTCCATGCCCTCGCGGCGCTCGACCTCCTCCTTCTCGTCGCGGATGAGCCGCCGCAGCCTCATGCTCTCGTCCATGATCCTGCTGAACTGCTCACGCCGCTCCCTCCACGTGGCGGCGTACGTCTCGCTCTCCGCCTCGAGCTGCCTGCACTCCTCCTCCAGCTTCTCCAGCGTCGCCGTCGCCTTGGGCCGCTCCTGGAGCGCCTTGTTGTCGTTGATCTTGCGCGCCAGCGCGTCCCACTGCAGCCTCTGCGCCCGCGTGGCCTGCGCCGCGGCGAGCTGCACCCTCAGCTGCGCCGTGTTGTCCTTGACCTTGGTGCAGGTGTCGAGGATGGCGCCCCGCTCGACGGCGTACTTGTCGCGCTGCTGGGCGTTGGCGGACTGGAGGAACTGCAGGCGGCCGATGGTGTAGTCGAATGCTGCAAAGTCGAACGTGATGTCCTCCTTCAGCTGTGCGAAGTCGACTGCCTCGGCGGCGCTGCTGTCGTCGCCGTTGCTTGCGTTTGTGGTGTCGGGGGGAGGCGTGACGGTCTGTCGGATCTTCGAGTTGGCGAGGCCATTGATTGTGGATAGTCGCTTCGTGATGCGCTTGAAGGGCCGCTCTTCGACGCTGAACAGGCGCGACTTGTGGATCTCGTTCTCTTCCTCCGGGTCGAGGAGCTGCCAGGACGACATGGCTTGGGCTTTGCTGGAGCTGTCGTGGCTTGCGAATGTAGGCAGTGTGGGAAGTTGAATTGTCTCTTCGAAGTTCTTCCAACAGTTTTCCAGTCTAGGAACTAGCTGCTTGACCAATCTCGCTAGAAAACACTGAAGGACCTCTGGTGTAGCACTTCTTGTGATGGGCGGCGTGAGTGACGAATGGGTGAAATTGAAGCCAAATGTTTTGGCAGGCACAAGGTGGCAGGGTTCAGACGGCTCGGCCTGGGTGAGCTACCTAGCGCATTTCACTCAGCCCCCTGCGTTCCTAGGTACCTCGGTACCACAGTAGCAGGGTACACAGATACAGCAGAATGCGATCACTGATTCTTCTACTATCAACCTTGCAAACGACGAGGTAGAAACGGTTCATATCACCGAAGTATTTTGCAGTTCTTAGTCAAGATACGAATGGCAGGCTACAGACAAACGAATTTACTGCCTCCAAGTACTGTCAGCGCGAAACGGGCTAAGCCGCCGATGGATTGAGCTCGGAGAATACCTGCTGTGCCGTCTTCGAATAGAAACTCGGCAAGGCTGGAGCTGGACAAGAAACCCCACCACTCCATGCTCCTTACAAGGAGAGAGCTAGGGGTGTGACATGTGCCACGAGGCTCTTACTTCGGCCTCGATTTCCCAACTCACTTCACTTCATCTCATCTCACTTCCACACAATGGAATTTCAACTTCACACAATAAGCACACAGTCATGAGTTCTAGCATTCATCTTTTACCCCGTAATTGTCAACGAGCCACCTCCGCCCTCGAGCGGCGAAGAATGGGTCCTGTCCATTCTGCCCGCATCCTATTCTACGTCTCTGAACCCTCCATTGTACTCCTTTAATACTCCAGGGCCCCATTCCCACTTTCTCACAACTACATAAAGTCACCCAGCTACATAAACTTGATCACCTACATAAGATCAACACGACGCCTCGAGTCGACTTGACTGTACAAATCCTTCCTCGAAGTTTACTATCAAACACTTTCCCACCCAAGATTATCAATTCCTCCTGGACACCAGATTCAACCTCGACACTTGTCTGCCTTCACTTTTCTGTGTTGAATTGCAAGGCCATCCACATACATTCAAGATGCCCGTCCCCAGTCTGGCAGGGCTCTGTCGCAGGGTCATCTGGGACAATATCGACGAACTCTCCTATGTCTCGACCCTTCCATACTTCAAGGTCCGCGACATCCTCAAGCAGGTGAAGACCGCCTCTCAGCTGGCCCTCATTGAGGAGTACTCCCCACAAATTGTTGGCGAGGATGAAGAGCTCTGGGAGGCATTCTGCAGGAGGGATTTTCGGGTTCCCATGAAGCGCCGCCCTTTGGAGCCTGATGATCCACGAACATGGCGCGAGACGTACGAGCACTACGCTGAGCAGGAGCGAATAGACGAGGAGGCAGCATTGGCTACGCTCGGCGCTACTTACGCCGGCCTGAACAAGACGAAGATGGAAAACAAGACCGTCATTGGTGACCCGAGAAAGCTCCCCAAGGCACCCTCCGGCCTTGCCTTTGGCAGAAGCCGTGGAAAAGGCCCTGGACCCGGCTCCGCTACTCTGACCTTCGGGGGCGGCGCAAGGACGACGAATGCGGTCCAGAAAGCAAAGAAGGAGGCCATGGAGGCTGCGGCAAGGAAGAGGCTGTCGGTCCCGAAGGCGATGAGGCCAACTGCGCATCTTGCAAAGGTCACCAAGGCTCCCGAGTCAATGAAGGCCGAGTTCCGCATCAAGGCGCAGCCGAAGTTCATTCCTCCTACTGCGCCTGCTGTGGCCAAGCGACCGCGCGAGGAGGGGGATGAGCGGTTCCAAATGGAAGCCAGGCTTCTCGCTGCAAAGAGACCGAAGGTACAGCCAAAGACCATTAGCGACGAGGACCTCAGGTCAAGCTCGTCCAAGCCGGCCAGGGAAAGTAAGCTGGCCGCCATACCCAGATCCGAGTCACGCCCGTCAAGCAGTCCGAACAAGCCCAGAAGTCTCTTCTCGCGCCCACAGAGCGCCTCAGCTCCGCTAAGCAAAGTCACAATCAAGACTGTTGGCAGGCCTGGTCTGAGTGCTACACCTGAGAAGACCGCAGGCGCTCTGAAGACGAAGGCTGGCTACCCAGGATCGGTGGCGACAAACAAACCATCCTCGTCCGCTGCGAATCCCGCTTCACCACCAAAGCAGCAGCACTCTCGCCCAGGGGGTTCAAGGACCAGTGCCGTGGCTCGCCAGAGGACCGATTTGTCGCCTGCCGCCCGGGTTTCATCGCCCGTTTGCGAGGAATACAAGCCTAGTAAGATTGCTCCTCGCAGGCCAGCATCTCGTTCCTCTTCTGTCGCCTCGGATCTCTTCGATTCCCCGGAGCCTGAGGCCTCGGGACGCAGTGGACGGAGGTCATCCTTCAAGTCCAACAGCAGCAGGGCCTCGTCACCGGCGGCGACGGCGCGCGAGGCCAAGTCGAGCCCCCCTCCCAAGCGCAAGCTCGACGAGGCCCCTCCTGCTACCAGCGGAGGACCAGCGGCGCACCCGCCCGTCAAGAAGAAGAAAGTGGACATCTTCATGCGCCGCAAGCGCTGAAGAGCCGGGGAAAATGGGCGACGTGAGAGCATCAAAATGGGCATCGAATTTGGAATGTGTCTGCATTCAGTCTCGGTTTGAGAAATAAGCACTCGAAGTTTGCAATGCCACAAAAGGCATCGGCGTTTGTGAGATAAAGGATATCACCATGAAGGCATTTCGAGTCAAAGGGGCATCATTGGCATGGAGTCTAGGGACAGGTTCAAGGAGTAAAACGGACGCTGGTTTAGTCAGTGAATGTCTCTGCTGTTAGGCACATTTTGCCTGGGGCAAGGGCCATATCGAACGCGTACAAGATCATCGCTCGGCGTTCGCTTTAATTACAGAATAAAAAGTGTGTCAACCTGGAATACGAACGCTCAGAAGACGTGAACGCAGGTGAATTCACCGAGACTCAATCACTCGTTTGAACACACATTTGTGTGACTTCCGAATTATATTCAGTGCCGTCGCCCGGAGAACGTGCTTCAAGACGGACGGTCTCTAATGTCTCCTTTGCCTGCTGCGCTCTGCTGATACCACAAACACCAGACTCGGGCTTCTCTCCAGACTTTCAAACGATCGCCTAGCCGTGCCACACCCCGTATGAGAGACGGTCGCGCAGCGTGAGAGCCATGCCGTACGTCTCCACCGTGCGTCTCCACCATCCATCCATACGCCGAGGGAACCGGGGTACCTTCTCGAGTCTCTTGTGATTTGCCCGAGCGTCGGGACGGCACTCATCATCGCCGCGGCTTCCGTCGCCTGCCTATGAGCTCTCAGATGCCCTCGTAGCCGTCGGCGGAGAGGGGGAATCGGGGCCGGCGGCGGCTTATTGCTTTCCACCTCTCAGCGCGAGGACCAGGTGGAGCGTTGCGCCTCCGGTGAGGCTGTAGTCATCGGCGGTCTTGTCGTCGGCCCTGAAGGTATCGTAAAGACTCTGGTCAGCTCTCTTGTTTGTCTTGGGCCTTGCCATCTTTCTCTCCTCTCCTCTCCTCCGACCTGTTGCCCGTTGCCCCTGACATGCATCGTGGTGTGCCCGATGCGCCGGCACCCTGGACAGTTCGCGTGTGGGTCGGCTGGAGGAGAGCAGGTAGATCTTCGCTCTGCTTGTGCTCACATTTGCTTTCCTCCAAAGATCAAACGTTGCTGGACGGGTGGGATGCCCTCCTTCTCCTCGACCTTCTCCTTGATCGTTGAGACCTGATGAACACCAAGGGGGTTAGAGCTAATCCACAGAAGTAATCCCGGGCAGCGCGGGCTTGTCTGAGGGAATCTTGCGGACCTTGTAGTCCCTCTCGATGTCGAGCTCGATCTCCTTGCCTGTGAGTGTTCGGACCCTGGCGGTGGAACGGTCGGTCAGTCAGTCAGTCATTCCACGGGTACTGGGGTTGGTTTGGGCTTGGGGGTTAACTGACTTGATCTGCATCTTGACGGTAGAAAGAGGTGACGGGTGTGTGTAGGCTTCCACTTCTGGCTAGAACCTGTCTGCTGTGATAAAAGGCTTTGTCTCTGGGAGCTGAGAGGCGTGTTGTAATGGGCCAAAATGTCGGCGATCACGGCGATTTATTGTCGAAGGTTGCTGGAGCCGTTGATGGGTCACGGTTAGGCGGGTTCAGACGTGAGCGCACTGGGCAAGGGTGTGTCATTGAGGGGCATGTCCCGGCTCAACGTTGGCTTGAGAGCAGGCACCCGCCGATGGTGGGGCAGTCTGCCTTACGCGGTCGCGCCTTCACTACGTACCCAGGTAGGACCTAGGTACTTCGTAGTACTCTTCCGTGGATTTGCTCTCAGCGTCCCGGTTAGTCAGCGATTCACTACACCTCACCCGCGCTCAGTACCGCTCAGTGTGTAATTCACACCGAAATCGATCAACTTTATGCGACTCTCACCAAGCGCCATAAACCAGGATTCTGGCCACCTCTGCCAGAATAATGGCTGTGCGCGGGTGGGCCTGCCGTTTGGTTGGCATCACGAACTGAAGTCTTGAAATCCTATCTCGACGTTGCGCTCGACAAATAGACAAAGGAGAGATATTAGAATATTCTTGCATCAATTCGAAAGACTGCTTGTCTCCAGAGCGTCCCTCTGCTACGCTTAATAACATGGCTCTCTCCAATCCTGCATCAGAAAGACCCACGGAAGATCAGCTTACCAGCCTCGGCCTGCTAGACGAAGAGCACATGACAACGTTTCGTAACGCGCTGGAGAAAGTCTTGCTCACCGAAGTCTCAGAATCTACATATGCAGAGATACTTGATGGTCTACCGACTCTGGACTCATGGAACGAATTTCATTATTGGGTACCGGGCGTAAATCCCGTAATCGAGCTTGAGCACAAGGAGCTCTGTGGCGGATCCCGGGAGAAAGCCAGAAAGTTTCGTGCAGAATTTGACATCTATACCTTGCGAATTCCAACTCAAGTATGCTCATCCATCACTTTTGTATCTCAGAGGGAGGTTTCCGAGGGCAAGGGATCCATCAAGCAAGTGTCGTTCCCAACCAGAAAAGAAAAGGCTAACGACAAGTCACTAGTTGCTCCGAGATTTTCAGGATGCGCGTCCCGGAACAAAGGAGCACATCCTGGCTCTCATAGAATTACTGGCAAGATCATGTCACGAAATTGCAGTTCTCATCTTCCAACTTGACGAAGGTGTGCACAAGCATGCGTTATATGAGGCCTGGCGGGACGCTCAAGACGAGGACCTGCTGAAGCCCGGGTGTAAACGACCGCCCTGTGCTTTTTCGAATACGGAATATCAATTTCATGAACAGTACCCAAATGGTATTGCAGATGTGGCAGGCTACTGGGCTGAATCTAAGGTTTTTGGTGGAGTTGTTGTCTTTGACCGAGGGCCTTCTGGCACTGAGGTGCGTCTTTAATTCCTCAAGTTGACATTCGGTCTCCCCAACTCTTACGGTTGGCTAATTCTGATCACCAGCGCCGAGAAATGTACCTACACGGCAGCTCTATCAAGGCCCCACTCACACTTTTTCCCCCAACTCCAGATCAATTTGAATCACTGGCCCAATTCCTGTTGTCGCCCCTCCAGGATGCGCAAAACACTCCAGGCAACTACTCGGGTCCGCTCCCTATTACAGCATCTGCACTCAACGGTTGGCGATACCATCCAGATGACGCTATATCGCGTTACCACATCTTCCGCGATCGATATGAGAGGATAGAGCCTCCAACCATACGCTGGAGTAATTATATTCGTAATGCTAAGAATTGGCCCGAGACTGGATACGAAATGACGCTTATGCTGTTGGAAATCGATCGCAGAGATGGCAAGCTTGTGGACGAGGCAAAATTCGCGGAGGCTCAGGAAGGGATTAAAAGGATCACCCCGTCGTCTCCTAATTGGCGAGAACACCTCAACATCCTGCCTAGATAACTGATCATTTTTGTCATACATTGGAGCGCTGGCTGAGAACGTGCGCCTCGGCTTTCAGCTGTGGCAAGCTCAGTCGCTGTGCATCAAGGGCTCGGTTCATTGTGCAGAGCCGCCAAAACTCGTCTCAGAGTAAACTCAGATTCGAGGCGAATCTCCAAGAGGGATTAGGATACATAGTTTAATATCTCGGGAGCAAACCCAATCAGCCAGAACACTGTCCCACTTCTCCTCCAAACCCAGACAGTTGCAGTCAGCCACTAGGCCGCGTGTCAAATGATGCAGAGGTTCCAGTGCAAGTATTTCAAGTCATCGGGTCGTCAAAATGGGTCACTTAAACACAAGTGAAGCCTGAGTTCACATTTACACCTGGGCAAAGTTGAGTCGTATTAATCTTACACAAGAGCGTTTGACCCGAAGGACAAACTGCCCGTGAGCAGGTGAGGGCCCACGCATCGTCACCCGTCCTATTTTTTGTTGTCCCCGTCAAGCTTCTCAAACACGTTGAGTCCCAGTCCCTCCGCGTCCAGCAGCAGCCGGTTCTTGCCGCCGTTCTCCTGCATGATCTGGGCAATGACCCTCGCGTTCTCCAGCTTCTTCAGCTCCACGTAGGCCTTGTTCTTCCTGATGGCCTCACCAATCAGCTCCGCAGAGCGTGCCTCACCCTGGGCCTTGACAACCATTGCCTGCTTCTCCTGGCGGGCCTTGTCCACGACGAAGGCCGCGCGCTGCGCATCCTGCTGTGCCACCTGTTTCGCCTCGACAGCCGCTGTGAACTCAGGTGAGAATGCGAGGTGCTGTGCCTCTGTTAGCAACGTGGGAAATGACAGCCGATGGGTAAGGGGTTATTCCATACAGTCAGCGACACATCGTCCAGCAGAATATTGAATCGTTGTGCTCTCCTGGAAAGGTTGTCGCGGACCAGTCTCGCGACCATTTCTCTCTGTGTGATGAGCTGGCTTGCGTTGAATTGGGCCACCACGCTCTTGAGCACCTCGTTGACGATAGAAGGGAGGACCCGCTCGTCATAGTCCTGGCCGAGTGTTCGGTAGATCTGAGGCAGGGACTTTATGTCTGGTCTGGACAGGACACGGCAGGTGATGTTGACCATCTGCAGGTCCTTGGTGCCGGTGAGCGACGAGACGTTTCGGGGCTTCGCTCGGATGTCGTAGGTGATTGGCGTCTCGAACCACGGGACCATGAAATGTGTTCCTATTCGCGACGCCGTTAGCCATGTTTCTCGCTTGCGCCTGGGCCGGAGCAGCCGGACTCACCCTCATTGTAGATCTCCTTGCTCACACCACTTATGCGCCTGTACTTGATCGCTCTGTGACCACCGTCGACGTTGAATAGCGCATTGCTTAGGAACCAGCCGCCGGCCAGCAGGGCGACAGCGCCAGTGAGGGCAAAGCCGGCGCCTGGCGGGGGCTTGCCACCGGGGAAACCACCTCCCCTCGACTTGGCCACGGCCTGCAGCCGCTGCATGTACTCCTCCATGGGATTCCTGTTAGACATGGTGGGCGGTGCGGGGCAGCCTTTTTGCGCTGTCGAGCAAGGAAGGCTTGGAGGGTGGGTGTGGATGTCGTCGGGTGGAGGCTCGACCGAGAGTGTGTGATGTCTCTACCGGGCTGTAGTCTGCACCTCAAACTAGAGCTCACAAGCTCTGGGGTGATCATTGACTTCGATTTGACAGGGATCTGGACCTTTGCGGAGCTCACTACTGGGCAGGCAAGCTGCCAAAATCCTGGGGAAGCTTGGACCAGAAAAGTTTCTCTAGCCTTGCAGGGGCTACCTGGACCTGACTTCACTTGCAGATCCTGCTGTATACAGATGCACATGAGATCCTTCTACAGAAGTAGACGAGCATTGACCATATGCTATCTGAGAATCATGTAGGATAGGAGATCATGTTTGAGGTACAATACCATCTCACATGAGACTATCCTAGGAGTACCTATATACCAGAAAAATTTATATAAATATCCAACATTGAAGTGAATGGCAAGCAAGTCAATCCAGAGTGGGTGTTTGTGACCCCTGCCAACCGTAGCTCGATACCGTTCCGAACAAGGGGCCCAGCCGGTCCACTTCTGGCATGTGGCTCCCCCAAAGAACGTTGGACATATTGCCAACCTCCTCCCACTCATGAGCTCGCTGTTCTCTTAGCAACGGAGAAGAAGTCAATTTGAATTCTTTCTCGCAATGTCTACCAAGACCCCATCGCGGGTTGTCTTTGTGGGCAACATACCTTATGGTGAGATCCCCAGCCAGTTCATTGCATCGCACCTGTGCACCACTGACCATGTCTTCCGTCCAGGACTGTCCGAGGAGCAGATCAGCGAGCTGTTCAGCAGCGCTGGTCAGGTTCTGAACTTTCGCCTCGTCTATGACAGAGATACAGGCAGGCCAAAGGGGTTCGGATTCGCAGAGTACCCAGACGCAGGTAAGCGACAACCACCTGCATACCTACCTGCCTTCCAGTCTACCCAGTCTCCTGCATAGCTCCGTTGGCCGTCTTGTCTAACAAGACTACTTCAATTCCTCAGATTCCGCAGCATCAGCAGTCCGAAACCTGAACGACCACGAGATCATGGGGCGCAAGCTCCGCGTCGACTTCAGCAACGAGGGCGGGACAGGGAACGACGACTCCGGGCGCAACGACCGCGGCGACGCCAACAACTACACCAACAGCAACAACAACAACAGCTACAACCCGCCTCCTCCCAACGGCAACGACGCCCCCTCCGGCGGCGGCGGCGGCGCCCTCCCGCCCCTGCCGGCAGGCCGCGACCTGCCCCCCGGCGTGACCTGCACCGACGCCATCTCGCGCACCCTCAACACCCTCCCGCCCGCGCAGCTGCTCGACATCCTCTCCTCCATGAAGCAGCTCGCCTCCACCGACCCGGCCCGCGCCACCGAGCTGCTCAACCAGGCCCCGCAGCTCTCCTACGCCGTCTTCCAGGCCCTGCTGCTCATGGGCCTCGTCTCCCCGGAGGCCATCAACGCCGTCCTCGAGCCCGGCTCCAACCCGGCCGCCGCGCCCCCTCCCGCCGCAGCGGCAGGTGGCTTCCCTCCCCCCGCGCAGCAGCCGCAGCCAGGCTTCCCCGGCGCGACAAACACCCCGCCCGTGGTCGCCCCGACTCCCTACGCACCGCCCCCCGTTGCCGCGCCGCCCGCTGCGGTCCCGGCCGGTGGCCCAGCCCCGGCGGCTGCCGGCGCCTTTGGTGCCGCGCCCGGCCAGAATCCAGACGACCTGATCCAGCAGGTGCTGTCTCTCCCCGAGGAGGTTATAGCGCAGCTTCCTGAGGCCGAGAAGCAGGCTATCCTCCAGCTTCGGGCCCAGTACAGCGGCCAGCGGGTGTGAGATCGGGGAGATCGGAGCGGCATGGGAAAGATACCACGATCAGTAAGGGGTGAGGAAAAGAAAGACGGAAGGAGGCGAGCCTGGACAGGGTTCGGAAACACTCAGGTGCTAGGTGACCGTCCATGCGACACCGGGTTGTTCGACACATGAGAAGCACACTCATGCGTGTCTGGGGAGCGAGACTGGCTTGGCGAGGACGATCAATCTCATCTTTTGGGACCGGAAGGGATTTGTGCCCGGAGGCCAGGTTGGACCGGGACAGGCGTTACGGCGTGCGCAAGGGATCTCGAAAGATTATGAAAGGATAGACTGTCCGATGAGATTTGTTCCCGTCGGGCAAACCGCCCACATTGATGCGATGCTTCTATTTGGGACGGCTTATAACGTGTATCGGCCAATCATTGTGAAGTTCGCATGTTTCTATTTACTTTTGAACCATCTTCGCTGTGATTCCAGTTCATGTATTCCGCTTGTTGTTAGAGATTTTGGTATGGGTTCCGTTTATAACCCCATCATCCAAAATCGATTCAACCCAGGCTTAGGCTGGGTCCATGACAACCAATTTGCTTCCCATGATGGTCCCAGCCCCGCTTACACAAATTCTTCGACGGTTAGGAAGGGTATGCCAACATGCCATTCTGCAAACCGCCCGGGCTATGACCGCCCACCGGTAGGTCGCACCTTTTTTACACAATTCTGTACACTCTCTTGGCAATCAGGTAGCAGGCCAGACCAAAGAGGACGAGCCCACCGGTGATACACCAGAACCAAGTCAAGTCATCCTCGTAGTCCTGCCCGGGCACCCACACGTTCATACCCCATAGACCCGTGATAATGTTCATGGGTAGCACGATAGTGCCGAGTACCGTTAACTTCCCGAGGACGTCGGCAGTTTGCTCCGCGCGTTCGTTCATCCGGATGTTGATCTGGGCAAGGTAGTTTTGGTGTGACCTAGCGAGGATCCTGGGATGGTGTTAGCATAAGATGTTCCTGATCAGTAGGGTGCGTCGTGGTTTGCCTACATCTCATAATGGCTCAGATTGCCAGTCATGGTCACAATATGATCCTGAATGTCGCCCAGGAACAGTCCGATCTCCGAGCGGGGCGCAACCTCCCAGTGCTCATTGCACCGTTTAGCAAAGCCCTTGATAACGTCTGCCTTGTTGCCAAGTAGCCTGTAGAGGCCCATGACCTTCTTGCGACACTCTCCAACCCTGCGATACATGTCTCCGCCAGAATCGAAGGTTGTATTTCCTGCTTCGGACTTTGAAGCATCATGGTGAGACTTCTCGCCCTTTGGCTTGTCTTTACTTGTTGGGTCCTCCTCGGAATGAAGCCTCACAATAGCCGCGTCAATTTCATCGACTTCTTCCTCGATATTTTGGATTAGTGGCCCGTAAACATCGGTGATGTCGTCAATGATTGCATACGAGATCCAGTCTGACGAGAGGACCATAAAGTCTCGCAGCATTCGGATTCGTCGCCGAACATTTGCTGAATGCGGGGTCGGAGAGAAGTGAAAGCTTAGAACGCCTTCCCTAAAGACGATAACGTAGAAGTTAACAGGTTCCAGATGATCCTCGCTTGTCGCATCCTGATTAAAGGTACGATAGTTGATGAAGTAATAGTTGTGGAATAGTTCAACTTTCTCCCGCGCTTCCTGTAGCATGATATCTTCGACCGTGAGCGGATGGATGCCAAATGCCCTTCGGAGAACTAGCATTTCTGCGTCCGTTGGGCACATTATGTCGAGCCACCACACCGGGCGCTCTCCGTACCGAACAGGTTTGGCTTCACTGACTGGCGGGACGGACGTCACGGACCGCGGTTGAGAAGGAGTGGCTTCACCAGATGTTTGCCTGGGGTGCCGCTGTCCCTCCTGAGTAGTCCTTGGGGACAGCGTCTCCTCTCGGGCCACATCTGAGCTTCCTCGAATACTTGCGGCCACAGAGGCCTGGCGCGTGGGTGCCTTTGATTCGCCGTTCTGGCCGCTCCATGCCCTGCGCATAAGGGTCGCCTGCTGCTGGGCATCGTCGTCCTCACTCTCTGATTCCGACGAGTCTTCCAAGATGGGTCTGTCCGGCACGAAGAGCTCCCGAAAGTTGGCTCCTTGTCCCTCGGCCTGCACGAGCTCGGAGATGGTGGAGCTGTGTATCGTGCTGTCGAACTCTTCGTTGAAGTAGGTGAAGCGATAAGGAGCGTCCTCCTCGGGCTGAAACCAGCCCTTGTGAACGGGGCGCAGTCTGCCGTTGACCAATTGAGGCTCCGTGATCATCTTGGTCCTTCGTTCTTCATTACGCCCTTCCTTCTCCAGCCGACTCCATTCATCCAGGACGGACAGAACAGGCCATCTCTTCTTGCGCCGCCTGGTTCGTGTACGTTGCTCACGCATCTCACGAACCTCGTCATCTGCCAGCTCCGACATGCCCTCCTGGGGAAAGCAGACATCTCCCTCGGCTTGGAAGGAGAAGGTATGCCGCCGCTCGTACGGGGTCGACGGGCCTTGCGGGCTGGACGGCGAGCGCATCAAATCATCCAAGAAACTGCCCTCGTCGTGAGGCGAGGCGAGCTCGTCCATCAGCATGGCATCCTCGAACCTCAGATCTCTTTCCAAGCCCCCCAGCCTTGGAGACCCAGGCATTGACGGTGGGTAGTTGACATCGTAATGCTCGCCGATGGGAGTGACGGGAGTGTTCCTGAAGTCCTTTCTGCCACTCGCCCTGCTCGGTTCCCGCCGACTTGACGGCCGATCCCTCCTAGTATCGGTCGAGCCGAACCCCTGAAAGGTCATGGGCGGCTCGGAGCGCATACGGGTCGAGGCGGACAGAAGGGGCGCGCTCTCATCGCCGTTGGCGTCGTCATTCTCGTCTCCCGGAGGACTGCCATCTCGGACGGTACGGAGCCTGCTACTGGTTGGCAATATTTGTTGGCTGTTGTGCATCTGAGTAACAGTTGAGCTTCGTCGAGGTCGCATGAAACGAGGCTGATCTCTGTAATTCCGGGAACAGTATTAGCCTGGTGATTCATGATACGAAGTGACCGAAGTGAGGAAGCAGAGAATGGACTGACCTGTGGTCGAGCAGGGTCTCGCTGTCCAGACTCGTACCACTGAGGTTGCGGTCTTGGGCGTAGAAGCTGCTGGGATGGGGCCCGGTGGTGACAGGCTCGTCTTGAGTGATGTCGTCGTTATGGACGGCGAAGGACTTTCTCCTGTCCTTCTTCCTCTTGCCCTTGGTGCCGCGATGCGTCTTCTTCTTCTTGGGAGCCGGATTGCTCGACCCGGCCGCAGACGGGCCTGATCGGCCGGGAACGTCAGCCGAGTCGGCCATGATGCCACTCCACGGTGATGAGCCGAGCTTTGCTGCGGCGTGGACTATGTGGAACTCGAAGATGCAACACAAATGCGAATTGAGACCGGTAAATGAAGGATTGAAAAGATCAAATGCTTGCTATCCGTTGATAAAAGAAGGAAAATTTGCAGGGGCGAGATGGAGGATGGGCAGCCTGTGCCAGGATCAAGGCTAAGCAAGCGGCTCGAGTTGCAGTAAGGTGGGAGTGAGCTCGGGAGAAAGTGACATCAGCACAACGTGCATAGCCAGCGGGAGTACGACAACTCGATTCATTAGCCCGAGGCGCTGGTTCCTGATTGGCATAGGTTGTTTCCCGATCGATCAGAAAAAATGCCCATGCTTTTCACACCATGTTGTTTTTAGCAGTTAGACCAATAACGAAACCCAATTCCCCGTCATTTTTGCTGGGCATCTGACTTGAATCTTCTTGACCTCACTGCGGGGTTCCAGCTGTCTGTTTGGCTGCATATATCCGATGCTCGTCAACTCCCCCGCATAACTCCTACCCGCATTGTACGTGTGTAATAACCACCACCGGGCAAGCTTAGCAGCTTCGTGAAACTCTCATAGGTGACTGGTACAGTGATTGAACAATTCACACCCTGGAATCTGGGTCACTCGGTCAGGGGCCAGTCTCATCAGTGGCTTTCATGTGTCACACGTAGGAGCATCCCTTCTCCACTATTTCAGGGGAGCTCAACTCTCTTTGCCGATCCAAGAAGTCCTCGGTGACGCCTTCTCTTGGAGGCTGGATATGCTCTGCCAATTACAGAAGCATGACAAAACCCCACTTGATCCTGCTCCCTAGTGTACTGTGGAGGTGAATGTGTAGTGTAGCAGTCTGTATAATCAATCATTCACCAACGACGTACATAAGTCGATGTACATCCTGCGTCGCTACTGCGTCGACATCCCGTCTTTTCCCCGAATACAATTTCCACAGTGAGAAACATACACACAAGTACATCACCACCGAAATAAAATCAACATGTCCGGCTTTGCAAAACTCACACCAGCCTTCACAGCCAAAGTGAGTGCCTCCCAATAGATGCCCCCTGACCACAAGCCGCTCCATCATACCCACAAGCCCCGACATTCCGTATCCACC
The DNA here is from genome assembly GCA_013435955.1 of Diaporthe sp. HANT25. Classification (NCBI taxonomy): domain Eukaryota; kingdom Fungi; phylum Ascomycota; class Sordariomycetes; order Diaporthales; family Diaporthaceae; genus Diaporthe; species Diaporthe sp. HANT25. The sequence goes on along the minus strand of JACBFG010000013.1, from coordinate 1,687,717 downwards.
GAGCCACTCACTAACACCTCTTCCCCAAGATCCCAATCGACCCACCCAACGCGGTGGGCGTCCTCTCTACCGGCAACCACCTAACCCACGTATCCTTCGTCGCCGGCCAGGAGGCACTCACCTCCGAGGCGGGCTACCCCACCTCTCTCAAGGGGACTTGGGTCCACGGCTCGGACTACATCAAGACCGACGCGGACGGCGGCAAATCCCGCCTCGAAGTCGACAGCCTGGTCAAGGACACGGCGACGGGCGGCCTGGTGCGCTACAGGTACACTGGGGTCGTCGACATGTCCGGCGCCGCGGGCAAGGTCCTGAGGGGCGATGCGGACGCGGCGACGACTGACTTCGGGGAAATCTGTGAGTGCGCCCCGTGTGGTGGGGTAGGGAAATCATGTTTGCATTCCTCTTGGCTAACGCGTGCGCGTGTGTGCGTGTCTGCACCTAGTCACACACGTCAAGTTTGAGACGGGTCATCCGCAGCTCAAGGTCCTCGAGAACAAGGTCTTCGTTGGCTCTGGGCGCTTTATCCTTGAGGCGGGGAAGCCTGTGACCGTCGAGTACAAGATCAGCGAGGTGTCGATTTAGGGCGCACGTTTCGAGGAAGCCCGCTCGGTGACTGAGTGAGTAGGCACCGGTATGGTCTCTATAAGCTGCCGCTTGTGGGCCCATCAGCTGGTGATCTCATGGGTATGCGGTTACTGGCCTATGAGAAAAATGATTCTATATGGCTAGAAGTACAGCAGAGATGACTACCAACTTGTCAATGCCTTGCCCCAAATGGCTTGTCTGATCGTTATCTTCGTCTGATGCCTTTGATGGCATCCCTGATCCCCAACCCGCGCGACCTCTATCCCAACATGTTTTCCCAGCAACGCCTCCGATGGCCCATCCAACTCTTATGACATGGTATCACCATAGCCTCCTATGCTAAGCAATGCGATTCAACAGTCGACAGAATGCCGCCCATAGCCGTAGCCCCTGCCAACTCGCCATGCCCAGCCAATTCCTTGGACTCAATATCGCGGGGCCTCATCAAGTCCATGCCAACTGTCCATGCCAACTCCGAATGTGCAATGTCTGATTCCCACTCATCTATAAGCACCTTCGCTCATATAGTACGAAAGCACTTTATCGCGTGCTCTCCTCGCGTCATGCCCAGGAAGCTCCCGACCCGACCCATTACATCCTGCACACCCTGAGATCATACCTGTCAGTATCAGGATGTAGAGGCATTACCAAGTTGCATCAGCCTCTGGCCGCAACTCAGGTTAGCGTATTCGTAGGCCTTAGACTCGGGAGGGAATGTGCCGCTCGCAGCCCAGAGGTCAATCAACGGCTGCATGGGCTCAAGCTCATGTGGCTTCAGCATATCCAGCGCGGTGGCGGTCAGGATGAAGTGGCTGAAACAGCTGTTGAGCTGTTTCTCAAGGTTCAAGTGATAGAACGGTTCGACAAAATGAGCCCAATACAAGTGTGAGTAGACACGGAACATCTGGCGAAAGATGGTCTGGCAGACCTCCACGAAGTTCTGGGGGAATCCGGAGCGTTTTCCGACCCAGTCCGGTTCACCGGGATTCGTCAGTTGGGATAACGGCGTGGTGGTGATGTTTGAGTTGTGCGCGTAGGAGACCCCAGAAGCCTCAGTGGGGAAGATTCTCGTGTCGTCAATCTTGCCCGATATCCATCGCTGCATAAGCGTGATGTACTCGTAAGCAGGAAGCTCCACGGGCTCTCTGCGGCTGTTAAGCCAGGTGAAAGAGTGGCTCCTGTAAACAAAGCGTCAGCGGCCAGATCACCACCGAGGAAGAGCAGTGGTACACATACTGGCCTGCAGACATGCGAGGGCAGCTGTTCGGGTTGCATATGGATGAACCATCCTCTTCCTTCTCATGGATGACACGAACAAAGTTCCAGAGATTTCGGTAATGCTCAATAACTTGAAAAGAGTCAGCCTCGTTTCTCTTTTGACCAGTTGCACGGGTATCGCAGGGCAGAGAAGGCTAGCATTTGGCAAGCACAGAAAGCCTCAAGAGGGTCACCGAGAGCGGACAGTTACGGCCCTCAGCCTGGACAGCCCTAGCCATGGTAGAACGTAACCCTCAGCGAGGTGTCTCAGAGAGGAGCATGTCCCAAGGGACATGTCCCAAAACAAATCTTGCTGCAACACAACAGCGTTGATGGGGACGGCCTGGTCATAGCTGTGTACTGCGACTGCTCGTGTGCCTTTCTGTGCCCTGCGAAGATTGGGTTTTCCGCCTGGGCTGGGTGTCACAAACCTTGGTGAGCGATCCACTCTCCTTGCTCAACAGTCTTTGGTCTCGCACTCAGGGTCATGAAGTTGCCCTTGACGATGTGCTTGGCGTAGTTTGGGTTTAGCCACAGAGGCATGGGCCGTGGGAGATGATACTGTTCGAGGGCATCATAACCACCGGCCATCAGGCCGCTCTGCTCATCCATGGCTATCGTTTGCGCCAGGGAGGGAGACTTGGGCAGAGGTGGAAGGTTGGCAGACAGGCCTGCTGAGGCGGGGGACTGGCTGCTATGAGACCTATCCAAGCTCAAAGGAGAGACCGGTGGCTGGCCAGAGCTGCTGGTCGGACTCTTGCCCGGGCCGGGAGACTTGGAGCCCCGAAAACGGGCGTTGCTATAGGGACAGATAATCAGTGCCCGTCATGAGTGAGGCGGTGAGGTTTCGGATCGGAAAAGTGGAACTGAACTAATAGACTGCTTCTCAATGAACAAAAGCCCAGAGGCAGGAAGACAGAAACAAGGGAAGAGGTGAAGACAAAGAATGGATGAGCTATGTTGTGAGTGGGAACAATAGTGGTCTGGGCTCTTGCCCTCGAGCCTCGCTACGTAGTTGTCTAAAGACGAGGCACGTGGGCGACTTGTTCCGTTTGAGGGACCACTATATTGACGACCCAGGCTGGAGTCTCTCTTGGGTCTCGAGGACATACAAGAGGAGCACTGGAGGTGGAGGGGCGGGCTCAATGCGCAGCGCACGCGAGGACGGGCAGCGCAGGCACGTGCTCTTGCTGTGACTGCGGCGATTTCCGTTGCTGTCTATGACACGGCGCGCGAAGTCCAATGGCCCAGGCTAGAAAGCGGGCTCTTGATATGCTCGAGGGCGGAAGGGCGGACCAGACGATGGCAGCGGGTTGAAGCAAGGGCAGCAAACGAATCAGAGGAAGTGGTACTCACATGCCAGAGAAGAGGTTGGACATGGTGGGGGAGGAGGGGCTGTTGTGCGGCGATGCGACAACTCGAAGGCCGGCCTTTGTGTGTGTTGACGTGGGAAGAATTGCGCGTCGTCGCCCTTTGCAAAAGCCACTAGGGTGCGGCACGTACGTATTGACTCGATCTCAGTTCCGTTGACGGTCCGTGATTCTTGGGGATTTTCAGTAGAGAGGCAGTCAACCCGGTTGGAAGTTCCAGAGTTCCTTGGGACTGAACCCCTATTCTTGGGCTGCAGGGGAAAGCACAACACCTGCGGCTGCGGGCTGGTCCGTGCGATGAAACGGCCCAGCCTTTGTCTGCGTGCCTAACGCTGCGACTACTACTGAGTAGACCTTGGTGCGAGTTCAAACCTGCGCCCGCAGGTAAGAGTACTATGTGATCCTCAATGCACCCAGTTATCCAATCCACTTCTTCGACTGGTCTTCAAGTACTTGTAGTGATGCCGTAGCCGTTCCGTAGAACGGACGAAACAACCTTGGAATATCAGCAGCATGCAAGCTACCCATCACGTACCACATTGCTTTCAGCTGCAGGTACGTACCTGGCTGAGGAACTCACAGGTACGAGCTCAGCCTAGTTAGACTTGTGCTCCCCCCAAGTATCTACCTGCTTCAGTGCTTAGGCTCTTAGCTACAAAGATACCTGCACAACATACCTGTCTAGCCGAAAATCCATGAGCTCGACCATGCACAGCATAGCAACCTTGCAGCATACTGTCTGTCAGAAAGACTACTAATATTGCCTGCAACTGCAATACCTTCTTCTACTGCCTCTCGCCCATCACGCACGACCAACCTCGCAGCGGTCTCACATAAAGAACGCCTCGATCGCATTGATCGCACGTCTCCCGCAGGCCGGCCAGTCTGCGCATCTCCATCCTGAGCACGTCGCACCTCGCATAGCCATTGAAGCCATCATGTCAGACGTAGAAGACCGGGTTGACGTGTCAGACGGCGGAGGCGACGACCTTTTTGGAGACGATGGCAGCGATGCGTCGCTGATTGCCGACAACCCGCCACTGCCCAGCGACGATGAGCTCGCTTCGGAGCCCGATCGCCAGCGCAGCCAACGCAGCGAGACGCGTGAGGCAGGCGACGGCGACGGCGAGCGACGAGAAAAGACCGTCGCAGAAGAGATCATCTACCGCCATGGGCTCCCAAAGACGAAAGATGGAAATGTGAGTTGCCATCCTGCCGCTTCCCGCCCTGGCGTCCTCGTGTTTGCCTGACCGGTTCCCAGATGCAAGCTGCAAAAGTGCCCAACTTCCTGCGATTCCTGCCCACCGAGTACAAGTCAGACGAGTTCCAGCCTTCTGAGTGGGCGATTGAGAACTCGCTGCGGAAAATACCTACCAACCTCGTTCGATACCGCCGGGACCCAGAGACAGGCGAGCTGGAGAGCAACACAAACATCTACAGATGGAGCGATGGCTCCCTGACCCTGCAAGTCGGCGAGGAGCACTTCGACATACAGGTCAAGGAGCAGGTGCCTCCACCCAACAGACCGTACATACCCGATCGTGATGCGCATCGATACATTGCAGCTGCGCACATGGGTCACTCACATCTGCTTACCGTCGCACACATCAACGAGGAGTGGACCATTCGCCCTGACAAGAAGCGTATAGACGAGGACACGGAGATCCTGAGGGAGAAGATGGGTCAGGCTAAGGGTGGTATGAAGGAAGGCGAGATGATCATCACCGCCACGGAAGACCCCGAGCTGCAGAAGAAGCAGGCCGAGCAGGCAGAGAGGGAGCGCATCCGCGCCGCGAAGAGACGGGAGAACGCAGCGGCCAGGATCGATGGCGGTGGTGGAGGTGGTGGATTCCGGAGGGGCAATCTGACCATCGACGGACTGGAAGGCAGGCGCGCGCCAGGTGGGCGGAAGCGTGGCCCGGGAGGGTCATCGAAGCGAAGCGGTGGCGGTCGCCGCCGCAACGACGAGTACGACTCAGACGACGATCTCCCTGCCGGAGCACACGGAAACGCCAACGAGTACGACCGCGAGGACGACTTTATCGCATCGTCCGGCGAGGATGTGGAGAGTGGCGAGGACGGTGGTGAAGAGGATGATGACATTCTCGACGCTGTGGACCGGGAGGACCGAGACAGACCCCGAGCCAAGCGCCAGAGGACAGCCGAGCCTTCAGACGACGAGGATGCCGACGGAGAGCCAGAGGATTCGGCTCCTGCAGGCACATCTGGAGAGCATGCTCGACGGAGGATGCGACGAATTGTGGACGACGATGACAGTGAATAATACTTCTATGAGCGTAGAGGCTGGGCCATCAGGTTGAACCAAGTAGGCAGTCAAACCCTCTCAATGGTAATTTCCAAGTCTCAATCTGGCCACAATGCCCTTCGGGCTGGACCATAGCCCATGTTTCTCTGATTGCTCCAAGTCAAGGTAGAACACGCCTTGAGGGTCTCAGGCACAGCGGATTTCCCGAATGTCTGGACGGGAATCTTTTGTGCTGACTACGCCGCTCTCTGGAAACAACAATCAAGTAGCCTTGCTTGCGGGAATTTGGCTCCTTCCTAAACCGAGACAGCAAAAGGGCCGTGGTGACGAGGACAGGAAAGCCCTGTTTAAATAAGCGCATCTTGTGACGAGCGATCACCTAAAGACTGCGGATACACGAATGCTTCACGAAAGTGTCTGCCGAAGAGGGTATTCTGGCAGCCACTCGGTTGTACATCAGATGGCTTGGTGCCTTCTTCGTACAGTAGGCGCACAAGATCACTGCTTGAGCCACCACTCTGGTAGCAAAACGGATTGAAGAGTTGTTCTGACAAACGGCCAAGGATGCGAAGACATTTTGTAAAGAAATTCTCATGCAAAACTTTCTGTTTGTAACAACAGACGAGTCAAATAGAATTAAGAAGATAGAGAAAAGTCCACAGGATGATACTAAGCTCCAATCTCAAGAGGATGCGTGTCATCGAATGTAATTACAGGCGTAACAGATCAACCATTTCTTGTAGAACTTGAATGGAGATACAACGTGAAACCTACTTAGGTAGTGATCATAACAAATTGAGGCGACTTATACAAATGCTATATTTCAATATTGAAGTCGCCGCTGTTCAACATTCTGCCCGTGAAATTCTGCTCTGTAAGAGCCCAAGGTTTTGTAGGTTTACTTATGAATACGCAGAAACCAATTAATGACAATATTAGCTATGCCGAATTACTGAATTTTTTTCCCATAATACATCACGGTAGTTACACGCGGACATCTGTGGTCACTGGAGGCTGTCATTGTGCCGGCGCCCGTTTAGGGAAATTCCGGCCGAGTCGGTTGGCGTCGGCCGGTGTCTGGGTCCGGCAATCTGGAGTGTCTCCACAACTCATCACGTTCACATGTCAGCTGTCATTACGGTACGGAGTACTCCATACTTTGTGTTGCTCTGGCAGCACATGCACGCTCGGGCACTTGTCGTGCAATGTTGCCTCGCGCCCCGGATGACGCACTAATGGACTCGGTATTAAACCCCACTCAAAGCTGATCAAGTCTATTCAATCGTGCACCACGATGCACTTCTACCCGTCGTTCTAATTGCTAGCCACGACCACTAGCTCGATACTCGAACCAACAGTCTGATCCACACCAGCTCAGATGTTCCAAAGCGGGCGGTAGCGACAACCAGATATGGGGTCGGTGATGTCGGTGTTTATTGGCATCTGGGGCGTGATCGTCGAGATTGTTGACTTCTGGCGAAGGGTTTGTATACAAATGGACACACGAACAAGGAATGCGGAGGCTGACTTGGGCCTTACTGCCCAGCGATTCCTAGAATGGTACCGCCGCAAAGCCCCGACCGAGCTGTGGCTCGACGTCCTCCGCCATGCCGAGATGTACGAGGAGTGGGAGGAGGCCGCCCTCCACCTCGACAACCTGCTGGGCCTCGACCTCTGGCGCTACAACCAGGTCTCGCGGTACTATGACTACCGCCTCATCAACGAGCGCCTCGACAGCCTCGCGGCGGCACGGGAGGACCAGGACATCCACGCGCTCGTGAACCTCCTCCGCTCCGGCCTGGTGCGCAACCTCGGCAACATCACCGCCACCAAGCTCTACAACCGCAGCTTCGCCGGCTCCAAGTTCCTCATCGAAGAGTACATCACACAGGTAGCAGAGGCCATAGAGTTCATCAGCACACTACCTGCCGTCCCGCCGAGCGGCGTCGGCATCCTTGGGGGCAACAACTCGTCCGGCAACATCGCGGGCCAAGGGCCTTTGCCCCCGGCCCAGGCCCAGCCACCACAGACGCCCGCCGTCCACTTCAGCGACAACAGCTCCACGACGCCCGGCAGTAACGCCAGTAATAGCGGCAACGCCGCCGTCGCGAACATCAAGACCCCAATGACCATGTCAAACCAGATGAAGCTGGACTTTGTGCACGACACAAGGCAGGCCTTTGGGCGGAGCACGCTTGTCCTGCAGGGCGGCGCAATCTTCGGCCTCTGCCACCTGGGCGTCGTCAAGGCCCTCTTCCTACGTGGCCTACTTCCGCGCATCATCACCGGCACCGCGACAGGAGCCCTGATCGCGGCGCTGGTGGCTATCCACAAGGAGGAGGAGCTACCCGCGGTCCTGAAGGGTGACGGAATCGACCTGAGTGCCTTTGCGGCGAAGAATAAGAACAAAGGCGATGATGCTTCGGGAGGAGGAGCACAGTCGGGCTCGACTAGGTGGGAGACGCTGCTCCGCCGGGTAAAGAGGTTCTACCGAGAGGGTTACTTCCTCGATGTCAAGGTGCTGGAGGAGTGTGTGCGTGCCAACGTTGGCGACCTCACCTTCGAGGAGGCTTATATTAGGAGCAAGAGGGTGTTGAACATCACCGTGGCCGCGACTGGTCAGGGTGGCATCCCAACGCTGCTCAACTACCTGACAGCGCCGAACGTGGTAAGTGGCTCCTACCATTTTGTATCGTCTGAAAACCTTGCTAATTGTGTTATTTAGTTGATCTGGACGGCTGCAGTGGCCTCCAACGCCTCCACACCAACATTCTATGGCCACCGAGAGACCACCATCCTCTGCAAGGACCAGGACGGAAAGATTGTTCCCTGGGCTCCTGCGAACACCATCGACTTCCGCCATTGGACACACGTATCATATACAGATCGGGACTCTCCCTTGATGCGCATAGCAGAGTTATTCAACGTCAACCACTTCATTGTTTCACAAGCGCGCCCCTACCTCATCCCCTTCCTACAATCAGACATGCACGGGCCCTCACAACATGAAACCCGCAGTAAGACAACGTCCATCACCGCGTTCCTAGCCAGGATGGTCGGCCTGGAGGTGAGGCACAGGCTCCGGCAACTCGACACGCTGGGCCTCCTGCCAACTGGAATCCGGCGGTTCCTGGTCGACGAGCGGATCCCCGGTGCCAGCGTGATGCTGGTGCCGGAGGTGACGGCGGGGGACTTCATCAGGCTCCTCGAGACACCGACGAGAGAGACACTGGACTACTGGATCCTGAGGGGCGAGAGGAGCGTCTGGCCGGCAGTCGCGGCGCTCAAGATCCGGTGCGCCATTGAGACAGAGCTCGACCGCGCATACCAGATGGCGAGAAGGCTGAAGGCCGGGGGGCTGAGGCGGAAGTCCAGCATCTCCGTCAACATATCGGGCAGTGGCAAGGAGAAGAAGCATCGGGCCAACAGCGTGGGCTCGAGAAATTGAGGTCACAATGTATTTCTATGAACACGGCTGCGCAAAGTTGCAGCTGGCGGCGTTGAACTGGCGTTTTCTACCTGGGACTTGGGAACCAAAATGGCACTGTAGCGTTGCATGATTAAGAATTATTGTCAGTCAGCATTTTCATGAGATTGGATGGTTCATCCCGAATCCAAGCTCAGTATTGATAACCGCATGGTTCATTATCTCCGCTATGTGACCATCTCAGTCAACTGAGAATCATTCTGGTACGCTTGCTGACTGAGAACACACTTGAATATCCACTCACAAGTTAAAAGCTAACAAAAGGGCTCCCCAGGGCCTTCCTCATCTACACCAAGGGCAGTCTTACCAATCCCTGCGCCAGCCTCGTTCTCTCTGTGCGCCTCCTTAAGCCCCGCGAGGCTGAGCTTGAGCCTCCTCATGAGATGGCACTTGACAGTGCCGTCATCCAGCATCCGGGCCAGCTCCTCAAACCACCGGTGATGCTTTTCTTCATCGTCGTTCACATAACCATGATACGCACCAGAGCAAAGCCAGCACCACGAGAAAGTAAGCGACTTGCTCATGAACTGCGACCCGTACATGTCAAATTTGGCCTGCACGATGCTGCACACCTTCCCGAAGGTGGCGAGCACGTCCGCGATGGGGTGGATGTACTGCTCGGTCCGGGACGTGATGAACGCGTACCGCAGCGGCACGTCCGCCGGCAGGTCCAGGCCGCGGATCTGCTCGACAATGTCCCCCCTGTGGTTCACGACGTGCGTGGCCCCCATCTCCCTGGAGAACTCGGTCGTCTCGGGCCGCGAGGCCGTGGTGATGACCACGGGGAGGCCCAGGACGTTGCGGGCGATCTGGCTCGCGATGCTGCCGACGCCGCCGCCGCCGTTGATGATCAGGATCCCGGACCTCTCGCCTTTCTTGATCTCCAGCCTGTCGACGAGCGCCTCGTACGCCGTGCCGTAGGTTAGTGGCATCGCGGCGGCCTGGACGAAGTCGAGGCTCTTGGGTTTGTAGCCCGCGCTGTGAGGTATGTCAATGACCTTGGGAAGGTCCCTGAGAGCTTTAAAGTTGCCAAAGGAAAACGGGTTGAGACCACACGTACTGCCGCTCATCGACCAGCATTTCCTCTTCGTAGCAGCCCTGGCCAAGCGGGTTGCCCAGGTAGTATATCTCATCCCCTTCCTTGAAGTGCTTCACGTCTGGTCCGATACCCAGGACAACGCCAGCCCCGTCATAACCCATGACATGGAAATGTGGCTCATCCTGCGTCAGCGGCTGAACACGCTCATAATAGTCGGGCGCATCATCATACACGCCCCCGCGGACCTTGATGTCTATCGGGTTGACGGCCGCCCCTTTGACGCGGACGAGCATCTGTCGCCCGGTAGGCGGTGACGGCTTGGGGAGGAGTCTGGATTCGAGGTTCTCGAGTGACCCATACTTGGACACGCCGACGGCGCGGATGGTATTGGTGCTTGCAGTTTCGGGCGCCATGGTCAGATTTCTTTTAAGTAGTGGCAGTCTTGCACCAGGAGCCTTGAGCGTATTGCTGGGCCGAAGGCCAGGAAGGCGGGCATGCCCACGCACTTATATGCCTTTCTTACCATTCTGTTGCGACCATATGACGTTGACTTGACGATGGATCGGGTCCACAGCGTCAATGATCCTATGTGCTGGTCTCGGAACGAGCAAATCGTACGTAGTATTATGGATGAATACCAAAAAATTGGATCGTTGACGTGAAGGACGATTTTCTTGTGAGAATCGGATGTCCCGTCGTTCCCCGTGAGCCAGTGCTGTGCAACAATAGGATCGCCGTATAATGGAGAACCCTAGTGAAAGCTACGTCATTCAAAAATCATCTGCTCGGCAGCATCCCTCGGTTGAAGGGTGCATTCGGTAGCTCGCGAGGCTTGACACGCTTCGCTTCATCAAGAAGACTGCGGATGTGGGACTGAATATGAAGTTGTTTTGTAGCTGGGTTGGGAGCTGCCGGACAGAAGAAACAACATCAAAAATGGAGCCATATGACTATACGGGGCCGGCCTCGACTTGCTATCTGACGGCATCGGACGAATGGAACCTGCCTCGGACCGCAAATTTGCTCAACCTCAATTCTCGAGCCGAGAGAAGGAGGCGAGTTGTTCATGAGGTCAATGATCAACCGGAGTAGGTGGGACACACACGGCTGGACGGATCCACGGGCTGTAACACGATTTGCGCAATGAGTTTTGTGACAGGCAAACAGCAACATGGGTTTGATTAGTTGGAAAGACTCGCATGCCGTCAATCTCGGAGTATACAAGGAATTGTGATATCAACTTTGCGGGAATGAGGAGACAGCG